>CAJVPU010002625.1:0-10315 GCA_910591775.1 Dentiscutata heterogama | reverse complement strand
GTTTTTTAAAAAAAATTATTAGTAAAATCTAAAATTTTTACAAAATTTTAAAATATCATTCTAAGTTAGCTTATTCTACTATTTTCAATATACTTAATCCTAAATTTTGAAAATAAGTTAATTTGTAAGTTAAAAAGAATATCAGGCTTAAAGTTTATAGTAAATTTATATATTTTTTTATAATTTTTATTATGAAAAAAACTCATATATTACTATATATGACATATTTCCTAACTGTTAAGTCTAATGGCTATAATTTTCATAAAAATTTTAGCATTGCAATTTACTAAAGAGATTGGTCTCCAGTTATAATATAACCTGTCAAAACTGATACTGTCAAAACCAATAACCTGTTAAAACCGATATTGTCAAAACCGATAACCTGTCAAAACTAATAAAAAATTATAGTGATTTTACCCTTCAAACCTAATAACTTGTCAAAACTGATACAAATTTGGTCCACCATGCACATTGGTTTTGACAGGTTATACTGTATCTATATTTCTCAAATCTGCTACTTTTTTTGGAATAAGTGTAATCAGGTTCTTGTACCAGGACTTGGGAAGAGAACCTGAAGTAAGGACTTGATTAAATATTATTTCGAGAACTAGTACTATATGTTTTTTTGTTTGTTTATAGAATTCATAGATGAGGCCATCTATGCTAGAAGATTTGTTGTTGGGAAGATTTCTAATAACTTTAGTTATTTCTTCTCTTGTGATCTCTTATACTAGTTCTGTATTTTTCAAACGTAGGACTTTAGAAAGCATGTCTGTCAATATATTCACTATATTTAGGTCAATTTCTTCTTTTTTGTAGAGTTTTGCATATTGTTCCTTGATGTAGAGCAAGATTTGATTGTCTCCTGATTGTGATGGCATTTCTTGATTTATAATATCCTTTAAAGTGGAAGAGTTGATTCTTGTTTTATATCTTGAGAAAAAGTATTTGGTCGATTTCTCTCCTTGCTCCACCCATCTTGTCTTTAAACATATCTGCCATCTCAGCTAGATGCAATGTTTCTTCCTGAATTTGCTAGTTAAGGTCGCTAATTGTTATATGTAATTGTATTTGCTTAGAGTTTGCTGCTAGTAAGGATTTCATTTTGGTTATTTTTTTATTAAGATATCAATTTTGTTTTCTGGAGCTCTGGGTTTTTTGTGCCAATCTCATTCCATTGCTAAGTTAATTGATTTGATTTCTTCTATAACCTCTTTTTCTATATTTTTGTTTTTGAAGCAATTCTTATCAAATCTCCAAGCTGATGGTCTTTTTGGCTTATCACTAAGATTTAGTATACATTTTACTAATAGATGATCTGAGTTGCCAAAGAGGGTTTCTGTTTTTTCAATAAGGTGGCTATGGTTTACATCAATAAATATATAATCCAGACATGTTGCCATTGTTTGATTATTACATGTGTTTTGAAAAAATATGAGAAATGGGTTGTTTCTTTCTAAAGAGGCTAAGTTAATAAAGTCACTTGTTAGTCTCTTTATTTGTATTCTTGTAGTATCATATTGTGCTGGAGCCTGGCTTATATGATTTATTGCTGGGTCCAGATTAGTATTGAAATCTTCTGCTAAGATATTAATCTTGTTTTCATCAAGACAAGGGGACTATCCTTCAAAAAAGTTATTTCTGTCTTTATTATTTGGGGGAGCATATATGTTGGTGACTCTAAACAGGTGGTTTTGGTATGAAAATTCGAGCGAGATAACTCTTTCTTCCAAAGAGATTTGTAGATCTTGTAGTTTAATGTTTTTTTTGCCAGCCAAAATAGCTGTTCTTTCTGTCCAAATTGACATTGTTGTTTTAGAAAGTTATGAGTATTTTGGTTATCTAAATTTGTCTTTTGTAAAAGAATTATATCTAGTTTGTATGTCTTTAATAAAGTTAGTGTTTTTTGTTGTTTCTCTTGGTTGTTTAGACCTTTTACATTAAGGGTGGCTATGTAAACCTTTTTGTTTACTGTCATGAGAAAAAAGCAGTAGTTATTGAGAAAAAGAAAAAGGTTTTCCTTGTATGGTGATGGTCTTGAGCTGTTTTGTTTTAGTTTGTTGTTATTTCTTTTTTGTTTTTTCTTGTTTGTAACCATAATAAATCCTTCCTCCTCTTGGTCAACCAAGATGACTAAGAGGGACTTGATTAAATTCTCTGGTACATCTTGTGCTTTGAAGGCTTGAGCTAGATTCTCAAATGTTAGCTCATTCTAGAAAAGTTGGTTTGCATATTGAGTTAATTGTGTATCTGATTCTAGTGGTTGTATAGAGCAAATCCTGAATCTTCACTCTTTTTAGTTTGGGTGTTGGCAATTTCTCCTGAGGAGATGTTCGTCTTCTTGATTGTAATAATTGATGTTGTAGTTTCTGTTGAGTTCTTAATTGAGCTGTCTAGTATAAGAGGTTGGATATCTTTATTTATTTCTTTATACTCGCTTTTAGTAGGTGTAGGAACTAGTTTTTCTTGGATAGCTTCTTCTAGTAATTCTTGAATTGGTAAAATTTTGGTCTCTGTAGTATTAGAATTTTTGCTTCAAGAGCCTGTTATGTTCTTTATATTTTCGGTAGTATTTCTGAAGAGCAAGAGATTCTTGGAATTGCTTGGAGTCCTTTTTAATATAACCTTCCTGGTCACAGAAAAAGCAGACACTTGGTACAGATTTCTATTCTGTGGTAACCCTGTTATCCCCTACATAAGTAAAGTATAGGATTCTGCTTTCTAAGTTGGGATCTTCTGTAGTTTCAAAAGTGATAATCTATTGGTCTGTCAGATATGGAGTTTCTTCAATCAAAAGAGGTTTGATAGAAACAATTTTGCCTGTATCTTCAAATGCTTCTTTGAGTAAGGCTGGCACTTGAGTTTTATCACTCAGAGAAACGTTTTTGGCCTTAACTAATAAGAAAGATTTATGAGTATCTGTTGGGATATAACCTATATAGATTCTGCCAAAGATTTTAACCCCCTTTGTTGCATATTTTTTAAGAAGGTTATGACTTGCAAATATTATCTCTAGTTGAGAACGTGAGCCTTTTTTGAGATGTTGTTTGATTGTCACATCATTTTTTGCATTTTCATACAAAGAGATGATTTTATTGAAAGAGCTTAGTGTTTGTGAAATATCAATAATAAGAGCGTTGTCATTTTTGGACTTGATTTATTCTCTTGGAGAGTATGTTGAGAATGTTGCTTGTTCTCTCTTTAGTTTTGGGAAGAGATTGGTCCATTGTTTCGAAGAGGATGCTTGTATATCTCTGGTGTTGTCCTGTTGTACAAGGTCTTTATTTAGAGTTTGCCTATAAGGTTTTTATCAGATATTTGTACTCCCAAATAAGTGATTGTGTCATGCTTTACAGAAACATGTTAATTTTTTTCCATTGATTTATTATAATTTTAAAGATAATAATAAAATTATATCTTATAATAATTTTATAATACTTAAAATTATCTTATAATAATCTTATAATAAACTAAACTTTCTTAAATTATGATCATTAAATCTTACTTTTATGCATTGTTCAAAAAATATTCTAGGGTATTAAGAGATCTATTTGTGGGAGATTGTGAGGGATTTTCCCAACTTACAATACTTTTATCATATAATTATTTTAAAACTATCATATAATTATTTTATAATAATCTTATCATAATCTTAAAATAATCTTATAAAAATCTTATAAAAATCTTATAACAATTTTATAATAATCTTAAACAATAATTTTAAAATAATTTTATTATAATTTTATAATTAGGCTATATAAAATTAGTTTTTTGGTTCTCATAACATAAAATTTTAAAAATGACCCAGCAACCCGGCTTTTAATTTTATTTTCAAAAAAATTTTATATATAAAAAATATATAAAATTTTTCAATTATTATAAAATGCACCTATAGTGTTTAGCACTATAAATAATTGTTTTTAATAAAATTTAGAGTTAGAGTACGGGTATTAAGAATTATTTTTTTATAAAATATATAATATAAGGTCCCAATCTCAGTTTTCGTGAGGTTTTTGGGGGTTCTGAACATTTTTACTTAGAGTACCCAATCCTATTTACTTAGTATGTTTTTGAGAAATAGAGCTTATGGTGTTTAACACCATAGGTGTATTTTAGTAAACTTGAAATTTTTTACCAAAATTTTAAAAATTTCACCTGAATAATGAATATAGTAAAAAATTTTTTCAAAATTTTGTTGAATTTGACCCGGCCGGGTTATGAGAAACAATTAATTAAGTTTGTATGGCCTTATTAAGCTATAATTTTATTATTATTCTTATAGATTAAATCTTAAATTCATAATAAAATAATCTTTTAATTATAAAAATATTATATTAATATCTTTAATATTATCTTAAGATTATCAAAAAAAATTAGCTAGTTTCTGTAAAGAGTGTGGGACCTGACTCTTCTGAGTACTCTTTGGACATGTGTTTTGTGTTAATAATATACTAAATTAAAATAAATAATATTATTATAAAATTATAACTATAAGTGTTATTTTAAGGTTTGGCTCAAACTAAACTTAATTTAGATCAAATATCAAAATTTATAGTCTCAGACCAATATTTGTAGTCTTAGGCCAACATTAGTAGTCTAGAACTATGATTTGTAGTCTAAATCCAAATCTTCTATACACAGCTACTATATATATAAAGAATAATAATATAATAAAAAAATATTACAAAAAAAATTCAAATACAAAATTTTTGTAATAGTATAAATATATATATAATCTCTGAAATATTTGTCATTGGTTATAGTGCACAAAATAAATATAATTTTCGTAAATTTTATTTTCTTCTGATAGCACTGGTTTAGCTCACTTTACCAACACTCATTTCATAAAAATAACATTTCACTAACATGTTATTTTTTTATTTTTTTTTTTTAAAAACGTGAAATGGTGTACTTTATTTGAGTCTATAATTGCATAAATTAACTAAGTATTTACAATTAAGAAAGGGTTTATATTTCTATAACTAGGAAGCAGGTTAGCTTTTCTTTGGATTTGCTTTTGTGAGTTCTATTTAAAACTTGAAGACTTTTTTGTAGCCTAGCCTTGGCCACCTTTTTTTACAGCTTCTTCACCTATTATGTTGTTTCCCCATCAGGCCTAAGTATACCAGTAACATACTTCATATAAGATATTAATATGCAGCCATATTGTGGCCTTTCTTCTACTATCGTTTGGTATGTTCTGTGCTGTAAATATCTCCAAACATTGTGGGGTTGTGACCGATGATGAATTCTTCAAATGCAGATACCCTATTTCCCAAATTATATAGCTAATATTACATCTCAGAGCAAAGTGTTCTATTGTTTGCCTGTCCTCTGGGCAGCTAGGGCAGCTTCCATCTATATTTTTATCTATGTGTCTAAGTTGATAACCTAAGAGAAGTGCTTTGTTTTGCAATCACCAAAAAATATCTTTCTTTTTATTCATTAACCCTTTGCTTTTCGACCAACTGAAGGGGTCTAAGGGGTTCCCTTGTAGGCATAGTGGGACCTGTATTGTTGTAGGTTGTCTTAAAAGTTGTCTTAAGAAACTTGTTGCCTTTTAGACAGTAAATTGGTCACCGGATTTGTCACATATTTTGATTTGTGTAGTTTCTCAGGGCCAATTGTTGGGTGATAATACTAAACCTTTTAGCCTTTTCCATGCCATTAAATAAGATTGCCATTCTTCTGACCATCTCTTGAGTTTAATTAGAGGTCTTGTTAATGCTGCTACTATTGATATATTTCTTTTGTCTTGTATTTTTTGTGAGATTAAAGTTTGTTCAACTTTGGCCCAGAAGCTATTGGCTGTTAGAAGCTTTATCTAGATGGAGCAGAGCCTAGCATCAAGAGTGTCCTTTAGAATTAGAGCATTTAATCCTCCTCTATTATAGTCTAACTGAAAAATTGAGTAATGTGAAAGTAGTTTGGATTTGTTCTTAATCCAGTTGTAAATTAATATATTGATTTTGTCAAGTTGTTTCTTTTTTGGTGGAAGCAGGTATGCCAAGTACCAAATTTTGGAGATAAAAAGAGTTTTAGAAAGTAAAATTTTCCCTTTGAAGAATAAATTTCTGCCAAAAATTTTCTGTATTTTCTGTTTAATATTTTTTGTTAGGTTTTCCTATATTTGTTTTTGAGGGATATCTTTGTAATTTATTTCATAGCCTAAGATTTTGAGTGGAGTGTTCTCATTTGCTATTTTAATAAAACTTTGGTTAGGTAACTCTGTTGTCTTGGCTATATCAGTAAGAGGTACCAAGATAGATTTTCTTTGATTAATCTTTGCATTTGAGGCTAGTTCGTATTCTTGCAAAATTGTTATAAGTTTTCCCCAGTCTGAAGGGGATCCTATTCCTACTGTCAAGTCATCATCATATGCTGTAACTTTAAAGTGATGATTAGCTGCCTTTATTTTATTTAGGTCTTCTTGAATTTTGAGAATAAGTGGATTTAGAGCTAAAATATATAAGAGAGGTGAAAGTGGATCCCCTTGTTTAACTCCTCTTTCTACTCGGATCAGTTCTGATATTAAATTAGAATCTGCGATATGTGCTGTTTGCAAGTAGAATAGGTTCCTTACAATATTGATAAACTTGATATCGAAGTTCATCTTCTCTAGTACTAAGAGAATAAAATCGTGGCTTATCCGATCGAAAGCCTTTTGCTGGTCAAGTAGCAATAACCAGTATGTTGCTAGTTGGTCTGTTTGGTTTCTTAGTACAGTAATAATATCTAAGGCTGCATCTGTAATTGACCTATCTTTTATGAAGGCCTGTTGTGATGGGCCAATAATCGATTTACAAATAGTATTAATTCTATTGGCTAATATCTTCATAAAAATTTTAACATCACAATTGGTAAGTGAATTCGGGCACCAATTGTTTATATTTTTCAAATTTTCTAACTTTTTTGAAACTAGTGTAATAATACTCTTTGTCCATGATCTGGGTATCAAACTGTTCTCCAGATAATAGTTGAAAAGGCCTGTAAGTATTGGAGCTATTACCTCTTTAATTTTTTTGTAGAATTCGTATATAAGACCACCTGAGCCTAGAGCCTTGTTATTGGGGAGCTGGTTTAGAGCTTCGCTAACCTCTTCTTTGGAAATTGGACCTACTAATATTCGGTTTTGGTCTTCTGAAACTTGTGTTAAATTTTGAGTAAAATGGTTTGCAGTAGCTAAGCAAATACCTTCTGCTTTATAGATATCTTGGTATATGTTTTTCATGTATTGTAATTTGTCAGATGGACTGTCTGTCAGACTATGTCCTGGGATCTGAATTTTATCACTTGCAGAGATACTGTTTCTGATTTTGTAAAGGGAGTAGAAAAATTTTGTGGATTTTTCTCCTTCTTCAACCCATCTTGTATTTGATCTAGTCTGCCATTTGTTTGATAGAGATTGAAGTTCCTCTTTTAATTGTGCATTGATATGCTCCCTTAGTGCTAGGAGATGCTCTAGATTTTCTTTTCTAGCTGCTTCATTGTTGATTTTAGTTAACCTTTTTTACAGCTTTTGGATTCTTTTCTCTGGTGAAGGTTGTGGTCTAAAGGCTCTAATTATAGATTGTATTCTATATTTATGTAGGTCCCATTTTGAAAAATTTGTGATATTTTGTACTTCTTCGATTATCTCTGCCTTGACCAGCTGGTTTTTTTTAGCTATTTTTATCAAATCTCCATTGCTTTGCTTTAGGTTTTTTTGTATTAATGTATAGTTCACATTCTACTAGAAGGTGGTTAAAGTTGCCAAAATAGGTAGTAGTCTTCTTGTAAAGATGCCCATGATTAGCATCAATGAAGATATAATCTAGTCTCGTAGCTATTACATGGCCTCTTCATGTATTTTGATAGTAGGTTATAAATGGTCTCATACAATCCATTACTGTTATAGTATCAATGTATTTTGATGTCAGATTTGATAATAGTTCTCTCATAGAGTCATTTGTTGATAGAGATTGACTTATTCTATTTTCCTGCGGGTTGAGATTTGTGTTAAAGTCTCCTGCAAGGATAGTTATATATCTTTCATCTGTTTCTGAAGACCAGTTGTTAAAAGAAAGTTACTTTTTCTGCTATGTTTAGAGGTGCGTATATATTTATAATATGGAGCTTTTGATGTTTGTAGGTAATATTTGCTTTAATTATATGGCCATTATGTGATTCATTTGGACTTTTCAAGATAACATTTGGGTTTCCTGCTAGGATAGCAGTTTTAGAAGACCAATATGAGCTGTATCTCCATTGTTGTTGTAAAAAGTTTCTTGTATTGGAGTTTCTAAGTTTGTTTCTTGAAGCATAATTAGATCTAAATGGTATAGTTTCAGTAATATAAGTGTTCTATGTGCTTTATCTAAGTTGTTTAGTCCTTTAACATTTAAAGTTGTGACTTGAAGTTTGTTAACCATTAAATAAAAATTGAGTTGTTTTGTGTGTGCTAGGAGCACTAGTTTAAAGTCTATTTGCTTTAGGGTCGGAGTAGGGACCCAGTTTGTTTCTGTTTATAGCTGAGATTGACTTTTAGAGTAGTTTCTGGCTCTCTTTCTGGGGGTTACTAGCATGAAACCATCTGCATCTGTATTGTTAGCTCTAGTTATTGTGCTATTCTTCTTAGTATAAAAGGACACTAGAGGATCCTCTATTGTGTTTCTCTGACAAATTTTATTGTCTGTCTTGGGATAGGGAGATTTTTTCTCTATTTCAGTTTCTACATTAGGTAGGCTTTGAGTTTTTTCTGCATCAGCTATTTGATTTTCTTTATTGTTTTCTTTAGGCAAGAGATTGGAGGTTTCTGATACTATCTCTATTTGGGTTTCCACTTTCCCCTTTTTATCTGCTACTATGTTATTTTCATCCTCAATTTTTGTTGTTGTATCAATAATCATCACATTCTTAGATTCTTCATTATATGGGTTTTTGATACTCAGAGCCAGCTAAGGTTGCCTCTGATTTTGTATTTCTCTTAATTCGATTAATGCTTGGTATTCTTGGCATTTCTTTTTGATATGACCTGTTTTGTCACAGAAGTAACACATCTTTGGGGCTTCTTTCCAGTCAGTTGTAACTTTCTGGTCCCAAATATGTGTAAATCTGGGTAATCTTAATGTCAGGTCTGGATTATCTGTTGTTTCGAAAATTACTACTACCTATTGGTCTGTAAGCACTGATGTTCCCTTGTATACAAGTGGTTTGATAGAGGAAATATTGCCAATATCTTCAAAGGCTTCTTTAATTTTTTTTGAAATAAAATCTTTTCTGCCCATAGGCATGTTTCAAAGTCATACTGATAGAAAACTTCTTCTAATGTTTACTGGAATGTATCTCTGGAGAGTTTGTTTAAAAATTACAAGGCCTTCTGCTGCATATAACTGCTGCTTTTCTTCATCTGTAAAGATAACTTCTAGGTGCATTCTTCGGTTTTTGGTAAAGATTGGTTTTGCTGCAATAAGGTCTTCTCCAACTACATTTGCCATTGCTTCTACAATGTCTGTAGTAGAGATATTTTCTAAGCTGTGTAGTTCAAAAATTAGTGCATTCTCATTTTTGGTGTAAATTCTTTTTCTTGGAGCATAGGTTGAGAAGGTGGCTTTGCCTCTTTCAAGTTTAGAGAACAAACTTGACCATTGTTTTGGTTCTGCCTGTCTATTGGCCTTATCGGTTACATGTGCTATTTGTTTTGTTAGGACTTGAAACATATTGTTTGTTTGGGTAAACTAGCTATTTTCTTCTGCTACCATTGTTTGCTTAACTCCTTCTTTGGTGTTTGTGGTTATACCTTCTTTTATATTATTGCTATTGGCAGTATTAGTTGTACTGCCTGAGTTTTGGCCTACTGTTTAAAGCAACTCCTTGTTCTCTGCATCTGTATAGCTTGTTTTCCAGATTTTGGTCAAGTTTTCTTCTTCTTTGGTAGCTGAAGTTTTTGCTTTTTTACTTTTTTGGTTGAGTTCTAGTTCGTCTACATTAGACTTTTCCATACTATCTTGCTTACGTTTCTTGTATATGTGGGCTTTAGCCCCTAAAGTACTTTTTTTTGGATAGAAAAAAGTAGTAAATTTGTTGTCGACGGAGTTCTAGTTAGGAACTGGAAAGAGTTTAATCAGAGAATTTAGAATATTCAAATAGAATATGAGGTCTTTGCCTTAAAAATCACCCTCTGACATTTCCGATCAGGCTAATTTGGACAAAATCAAACCCGTATATTAGTTCATATTTATATGTAAATCCCCCTTTGTATTTATTGATTTAATAGTTTATCGAATAAACTATTGAATTAATAAAGGCAAAGGAGGTTTACATATAAACATGAACT
>CAJVPU010002624.1:0-10316 GCA_910591775.1 Dentiscutata heterogama | reverse complement strand
AAGCTACATAGGAAAAAACAACAAAAAAACTGCAGAATAAGCAAGGTAGCAGCTCAGAGATGGTAATTGATACAGTAGAAAACTATAAAAAAAAAAGAGCTCCAGAAGACAGTACAGAAAGTAGTATAGAGAAGAAAAATTAAGAGAATATTAAGATCAGATTAGTGGAAATGAATTTAAACAAAAGTGAAATAGAGATCTTAAAAGAAGATAATACCCTAATAGCAGAAGAAAAAACAACCCTGCTATATACCAAATGTGGTCAAACGGATTATAGTACAGAACTAGTCAAAAAATAAATAACTTTGGTCAAGAAGAAAGAGATATATAAAAGTGCTAAAGATTGTAAAGAGTTCAAAAAAAGTGAAGATATATATAGCTCAATATGGGCACCAACATGTAGCCAAACCCACAAAAAATTAGAGACAAGTAATAGCCAAAAATATGATACAGGAAAGAAAGAACTTGAGCTATATGTTACAATTTGGGAGTTGCCTATGTTAGTATATGCTGCAAGAATTTGTAGATGTCTAAACTATTTTGAAAGAGCAGAAGTACTCGAATAGCAAAACTTAGAGAAATCCATGGCAGCATATATAAAGATTAAATATAAAAATGAAGAAAAGAAAAAGAACTTGCTAGACTCATAGGCAGTTCACTTCAAAGAAGAAAGTCTTAGTAGATTCACAATAAACAAATTCGGTGCAGAAGATCTAAAGATTAGAAAGGAATTTAGACTAATTATTAAAAATGTTCCATACATAGCATCAGAAGTAACACTTTTATATCAACTTAAAAGATTCAAAGCTAAAATGGTATTTGTATTAAAGAACAATCACAAAAACTAAAGAAAAAACTTTTTGGTATACTTTGTATTACTACAAGATAACCTAAACGCCAAAGCAACAACACTATATTATTTTAATACCAGATTAGAGTGGGGACAAAACAAGCTCTTTGATATAACAAAAAGTATTAAAAAAGATCAGAGTGTAGTAGAGCAGAACTATAATAATACAAATAGAGTTAGTTTATATTTCGAGCAAAAAAGAAGGCACAACAAACAATTTAATAAGAGAAGAAGATCTATTAGTAGTAAAAGCAAAAATAAAAAAAATAGAAGCAGATCAAGATCTAGAAGTAATAGTAGAGTTATTCTAAGAAAAATAGAGAATAGTGAATCAAATAAGTTGGATCTCAAGGAAAAAAGCTTTGCAACAGGCTCAAATAAGGTTGAATTAGAAAAAAGAAAAGAAAAGCAAAAAGCAACTGAAGAAGAAGAGGAAATCAGAAAAGCTCTAGCAGATCTGCAAGAAAGATTTAAAACAATAGAGCATATGCTCACTCTGTGTTTCTGAAATTTACCCTAGTTGAATTAAAGAATTTGGGCATGGCAAATAATCTCACTCTAGCCATACAAGAGCCCAATATTTTAAGATCAAGTAAGACTTCTCTAAAAAGAATAGATTATAAGTTACTGACAATTGGTTTTCAAAATATTAATAGCATAAAACAGAGTGCATAAAAATTACTTGCACTAGCAGAATGGGGCAAAGAAGAAAGTTTGGATATAATTGGTATAGCAGAAACAAATATAAGTATATTTGAAGGAAAGTGAATAAAAACAGACTATCAAGGGTATAGCAGTTTCTGGTTATCCAAAGAAGAAGACAAACATAAAGGCTCAGAAGTTGAAATGCTAATAAACAAAAACTGGTCATAACATATAGGAAGAGTAGTCAAATTTAGTCCTTATATACTTAAAGTAGATCTTTTCTTCAAAAAAGTTATCATACAAGTTTGGGTGCTATATCTACCACTATCTGACAAAGAAGTTTGCAAAGAAGTGCAACGAACATTAATTAAAGAATTATGTAGAAATAAGATCAACACGTATACCTGCATATTAGATAATTTTAATGCACTAAGTGATACAAATTTGAATACAAATAACAAAAATCGCAAAGATTAGGGGCTTAGTAAAACCTTACTTGAGTGGTTTAAAAATAAAGACTTCATAGATATGTACAGGTTTACAAACCCTTACAAAAAAGAGTACACTTGGCAAAGAGAGGACACTGCATCAAGAATAGACTATATTTGGATTGATGAAGAGATGCATAAACTAATAATTGAAGCAGCAATAGAAGATACAAATATACTTACAGGAAGTGACCACAAACTAGTATGGACAAAGCTAGATACTAGTGTAATACTAAATTATAGCAAGCTTAGAAAAAAAAAGGAGAAAAAACTAACATGAAGACTTTTCTTATACCACAAAGCTACAAAAGAGAACTGGGAAGTATATAGTAAAAGTATAGAACACCTACTATTAAAGAAGTCAGTTCATAGTAACTTCCAAAGCAGCATGATTAATATTGATAAAGAATAGGATATTATAAGTAATACTATAACAAAAGCAGCAACAAAACATATTTCATGGATTAATATTAAAAAAACAGAACTTCAATTCAAGAAAGCAAGTCCAAAATGCAAAGTATACAAAGAAATTAAGTTCTTGTATCAACTCCAAAAAAAAAGCAATACATGTAAAGGGGAAAAAATAAGTATTGCAGATCAAACAAGTTATAACAATTTGATTGAAAAACAAAGAACACCAGATCCAAATCGAGTACTTACCAGAGTATTGGAGTTAAGTAAGCAAAAGTGAACTTAAAAACTGGGGAAAAGTTCTGAGGAAAAAAGTAGAACAAGAAGAACTCAAAACCAAAGAAAAAAAAATCAGAGATAAAATTAAACAAAGATTTGATATGATACAAAGAAACAAGAAAAGAATGCTACAGAGTTTTCTTAACAAGCTATATAACAAAATAACAATAGATAGGTTACTAATAAAAGAAAAGTCACAGTGTCAAAATCAAAAGCTTATTGTAGAAGATACAAAGGTTAAGCAACAAGTAGTTAAATACTTTAAAGAGCAGTTTAAGAAACAAAATCAAAAATTTAATAATATGAACCCAAAATGACAAAACAAATATAAACCAAAGAAGAGCATTGATCCAAATATATATCAAGATATTATGAGTCCAATTGATAAAGAAGAATGGATACAAGCACTACATAGAGCACAGAACAACACAGCATCTGGTATATCAGGCATTGGATATATTCTATTTAAAAAATTATCCACTAAAACAACCAAAAGGATAGTAGAATTCTTAAACTCTATACTAGAATATGGCAAAATCCCAGAAAAGTAGAAGCTTGAACAACTATATTTAATTCCAAAAAGCAGCTCCTAAGAGTGCAATTTAAGTCATACTCAACCAATAGAGACATGTAGAAAAATTCTAACTACACGTCACTCTGGTTATATCAACATTTTTAAGTTATTAGTAAAAAAATTCAAAATGTCGATACAATGAGTTATACCGACATTTTATATTAAATTTTTTAAAAAAATTGTCAGTATAGACAGATTTTACTATGATGTTATTATATTCAGATATTGGTATAACCAGAGTAATGTGTAGAGTGCTACAGGCAAGACTGGACAAAGTACTTAAAGAAAATAAGATTTTGCAAGGAGCAAATTTCGCAGGTCTGTCTGGGAAAAGTACAGCAACCTCTATACATATTATGAACAATATAGTAGAAGAAGTAGTAGAAAATAGACAAGAACTCTGGGTAGTATACCAGGATATAAAAAAGGCCTTTGACTTTGTAAGCATGATAGCTTTGAGAAAAGCATTAGAAAGATTAAGATTTCTAACAAAGTTTACAAACTTTATTATATACTTATATGAAAATAGAAAATTAAGTATAATAACAAAGTATGGTAATACAGACTTTATTGAAGCTGGAGATAGTATAGACCAAGGAGAGATTCTTTTACTCTTGGTCTGGAGAATATTTTATAACCCACTTTTATATAGAGTTCAAGATGCATGTTTAGAATATGAAATGCAGTGTAGTTGTTAAACAATAGAAAGCAACAGATTATGTATAGAAGTTCTGGCATATGCAGATAATACTACATGGATAACAAGTAGTCAAAAGAATATGCAAGAGACCATTAACATTTTCAATGAATTTTATGAGCTAAATGATATCGAAATAAATCCAAATAAAACAGAACTTGTAGTATTTAAGCCAGACAAAAAAAAAGATATCAACAAATACTTTGTGTAGGCAGGTAATCCTAAAACAAAAATCTTGGCCAAGAGTTTTAAAGAATCAACACATTTTCTTAGAGTATAGATTTTAGTAAGAGATCAACAAAGATCAGATATAGATAGAGTGAAAAAGAAAGTAAACAAGATAGCTGGTTTGCTTAAGTATAAGAAAATGTTTCTTAGTTAAATAATATATATAAACAATACAGTTTTGATACCTACCTTGGAGTATAGGCTTATGCTTTTATACCTGTCCAGAACTCAATATGATAAGATTCATCAACCTATGCTATGCCTCGTAAAGTGAAAAATAGCAATATTATTTATAGTAGCAAATATTATACCAAGGTATCCTGGAATGATAAACTTTAAAAGTTTGTAGAATAGACTTATCGAGCACCACTTTACTGAACTCTTGGTCCGATTAAACACAAGCGGATCTTTGGAAAAATCAACAGTTATAAGATTAAAACAGGGACAATTAAAAGCAGACTCAGTAAAATGTATATTAACAAATCAAGAATTACATGAAAAGAGAAAGCTTAAGATAAGAAATTTAAGTGTACAAATAATACAAGAAGCAAGATCTCTAGGGTTTACAATAGAAGAAAATGATTTTACAAGAAACTGTGAGTCCAAACTTGCACAAATCAACAAAGATTATAAAATTGCAAAAATTCTGGAAAAAGGTAATCTTATTTACAAGAAATCAAGTGCAAGTAAAGTAGGTTTATACCTGTTATCACAGCTTTTGTCAGAGAACAGTGATTATTTGTACATATAGAAACAAATAAAACTGATATATAAACTCAATTCAAGAGGAAAAAAACCAAGTTGGTTCACTGAAGTAGAAAAAGAGATAATTGCAAATATAGTAACAAGAGAAATAAAGCCACTCTACAAATTAGAAACCTGTAACCTAAACACACCCAGGATAACAACCAAAAAAGTAAAAGATAATAAAAGAGTGAAAGAGTAGATTATTTGGCTTGAAGAGAACTACATGCAATTAAAATTTAGAAAAATAAAAGAGAAAAGAAACAAGTATATAGAGATTGATAATTACATAGAAAAGAAGAACCCACAAGCAAAAAAAATGAAAATATACTAAAGTATAACAAAGAGCAAGCACCAGTAATTATAAAGTATAAGAAACTGAGAGATATATCTAACTTAGTGCAAAAAGTAGAAGAAGGTTCTCAAATAATCTTTAAAAAACAAATGTTAGAAAGGGCAATCAAAGGAAGTACAAAGGAAAAAAGTATAGTAACAGTAAAAGAGTTGAATAATATTAAACAGAAAGAAATAGACATGATAAGTTGTATAAATTAGGAGGAGTGCCTAATAAATAAAGCAGTTAAGAATAGTAGTATTAGAAATAGACTTGCAGATATTTTAAAAAAAAATAGAGAACTAGATAGCTTAATATTTTATACAAATAGCTCACTTAGTATTACAAAGAATACAGAGGAGAAACATATGGATTGTGGAATTGTACAAGTAACAAACGAAGGACAAAGAGCCCATCAGCTAGTATTTGCAACCAAAAAATGGTTTTCTTCAACAAGAGCAGAGCTAGTAGCAATACTTGTTGCACTTCTAATTACACCAAAGAAAAAAATAGTAGAAATAAGAGCTGATAGTAATGCAGCAATATTAGCAATTGAAAAAGGCTTAAAAAGGACTAACAAAGTGAAAAAGTGGCTAAAGATCAAAAATAGTGGTCTAGTTGCTACAATAGTAGAAATAGTTAGGACCAAATTACTAAAGCTACAATTTGTCAAGATTAAAGGCCACTTGGGCAAATTCTACAATGACTTGGCAGATCTAAAAGCCAAAGAGGGTACAATATCTACAGAACTCTTTATTTCTATAGCTCTAAGTACCAAAGAATATAAGCTAAGGTATAAGTGGGAGGATAAAATTGTTAAGAAACCAATATGCTCCTTTATCAAAATGCTAGAAAAAGTAATAAATAGAGTAGAGTAGACATTCTTTCATGCAAGTCAAAACAAAATGTACCAGAAAAGAAAAACTTTACAATATAGGCCAATCTTCTATAAGATACTAGCAAGTAGAACCAAACAGCAAAATTACATATTTAAATCAAACTCTATACAGATCTTTGAACTCAAATATATAAACAATCTACTTCTGGTACTCGAGAAACTAAATCAGAGAAAACCAGAACTATATAAATTCAATACCTGTATTGTATACAGAAAGGAGATAGAAAATATAGAACATCTAGTAAGCTGTGAGGTTTTAGTTGACTTATTAAGAGAGATAGAAGAGCAAGAAGTAGAGACGATCTTATAAGAAACTAAAGAGCTCAAAAACAAACAAGAAAAGAAGAACTGGATCCTAGCAATGATGAGTAAAGGAAGCTTAGAAGAAAAGTATCGAAAAAAAGAAAGATAGATTAGAGGCCTAATCTCAAAAGAAGACTTTAACGAACTAAGAACAATATTTGTTTCTAACAACTAGGCAGAAGCCTTTATAGTAAAACTCTGGAAAAAATAGATACAAAGGATTTATAAAAGAATTTAGACTGCAAGATACAAGCTGATTCAAGAATGGAAAAATGAAGTAGGTATAACATGAAGAACAAAAAAAAGCAGGATCTCGAGAAGAAGGAAAAAAAAAAAAAAAAAAAAAATACAACTAGTATAATGATATTAACAAGAAAGTTACCAAGTAAAGAGAAAGAGGATAGATAAAAAGCAATTACAAACACAATAAAGAAAGAAGTTTTGAGTTGAATTAGAGGTGAATGGCAAGCAAATTGGTGAAAAAGTACTTAGTAGTCTTGACAGGCTATAAAAACTATCCAATAAAATATTGATATACTTAATTGCAGAGTAAGTCAGTATAGAGGTAAAATCTTACTATAGCAGGTCACACATAGGTGTTCAATGAATAACTGGGTGAGCCAATACTTGTAATTTTAGACCACAAAGAGAATAACTCCTTGTAAGAAATTTTAATATTGTAGAATATTAATATTATAAAGCCTAATAAAGTAAAAGCAAGATTGCTGAAAAGAAAAAAAAAAAATAATAATAATAAGCTAACTTTATTTCTAGTTTTTTGATTTTTTTTAAATTAGATAGTTATTATTAAATATTTATTTAAGGATTTTATAATTTATCACTATAGCAATATATCACTAGTCTAATAGTTCTATATGCAGAGTTTTAAATTGTAGTTACAAATCATGTTTGAAAACAAAATTTCAAACTCTACATAAACTAGCAATATATAGCTATAGTGATAAATTATAAAATTCTTTATTGGGTTTAATGTATATTATTTAATCATATAAATTCAAATATATTCAAACATATTTTGATAGGCTTAAAGATGTTCAAAGGAAAAAATCTTAGCTTCAAGAAAATTTCAGAGAATCAACCAAAGAAAGATAAAATTAAGAAAATCAAGAGAAAAACAAGAAAAAAACCAAAAGAAAAATTAGTTGTTAATAAGAGCTTTCAGAAAAGATTTAATAATTTAAATATTAAAGAAAGTATTACTCTCTTAGCAAGATCAAAAACTGTCAAAGGTTTTTAAAATATTTAAAATATTTTTAATGTAATTATTATAATATATATATTAATTAAATTTGTTTAAAAGTATCTAAAAGGACTATAGCTAAACTACTTAAAAACCAAGAGAAGATAATTTATGAAATTAAACAACTTAGATCTCAAGTTACTTATTTAGAAAATTATTTAAAAGAATTTGAAGAGAAATTAGTAGAAAAATATAATGCTACAAATGAAAAATCTTTTAAAGAAGTAAATATTTTTAATTAATTTAAATATATTCTAATATTTTTAAATAATAGCAAGTGGTAAAGGAGGCTGCAAAGGCATTAATAAAATATTCTATATATCTAACTGAAAATAAACTAATAATAGCAATAGAGTCATATCTAAGGACTAATCATACTGAGTTTATGAGTAGTATGACTAGAAATAAGTAGAAAACCTATTATGCAAAAAATTTTAGCAAATCAGTAAAAATTTTATTTTTGTTTTGATTTTTTATTAACTTCACAATATTAAAACTATTTGAAATATTTTAATAAATTTTAAAATATATAAAAATTTATCAAAATGTTTCGAATAGTTTTAATATTTTAAATAAAATTTAAACATATATTTATACTAATATTTTATATAGCTTTTGGAAAAAGTTAAATATTTGTAAACTACTTTAACTACTAAAATTAAAAATGCTATGTTTTTTGTTTTTGGAGATTTTTTAAACCCAATTAATAACAAATCAGCTTCTGAAGAGATTTTAAAATGGAAAAAATCAGCAAAAACAAAAAATTATTATAACTCGTATTTTAGAAAAAATTTGGCCAACAGGAGAAGCAACAAATAAAAAAATTGTATATGCTATTGCAATTTGTCAAACAATACTAAATCCTAGTATCAAGAAGCTAGCAATTAGCAAAAGTATTGTAAAACATAGAGTTGTTAAAAATCTTGTAAGTATTTATTATTATATTTAATTATTTTAAATTTATTTAAACTAATTAAAACTTATTTGAAACAAAGTATCATTTAGAAAGAAATAATGAATTTACTCCACCACAATCCGATAATGAATCTTCAAGCTCTAAAGAAAGTGAAGATACTAAAAAAGTATAAAATATTTAGATATTTTAAAATATTAGTGATTTTATTTATTAATTTTAAATTTTAAAATATTTAAGAATAAATATAGCAAACTTAAAAGATCTTTAGAAGATTTCAAAAAAGTAAGTTAATATTAAATATTTTTTAATAATTTTGAATAAACAGATAAACTAATTTTAAATAAATTTTAGACAAGAAAAAAACCAAAAAAAGGTAAGGAATTTTAGATAATTATATAAGATAAATTTAGTTTTTGTGAATATTTAGAATAATTTGAATATATTTGAAAAATTTTTAAGATTCTAAATATTATGTAAATATATCTGAAGATGAGTATAAAAAACCAGAAGATAGTGAGAATTATTCTAAAGAAAAGAAAAAAAAAACTTAAAAAAATGAAGATAGTTTTGAAGAACCTGAAGATGATAAGAATAGCTCTAAAGAACTTGAAGAAAATGAAGATAGTTCTGAAGAACCTGAAGATAATGAGGATAGTTTTGAAGAATCTGAAGAATATGAGGATAGTTCTGAAGAAGAGCTAGATGAAGTTGTAAAATCAAGAAAGATATAAAGAAAAATACAGAAAGAGAATAAAAAAAAAAGATATCTAAAGAGCAAGGAGAACCAAAAAACTTTTTTATTTTTTTGTTATTTTTTTTTATATTTGAATAATGCTATTATTTTTTTGCTTTTATTTTATATATTTTTAAAATTAATAAGATAGATCTGAAGAAATCTAGAAAATCTTGAGGATATCTTAAGAATTGCAATATTGTATAACTTTTTTATTTTTTATTATTTTTTTTTTTTATATTTGAAAAATGCTATTATTTTTTTTCTTTTTTTATTTTTTATAAATTTGTTTTTTTAAATATTTTGTTTGATTCTATTATAAAAGTTTTATTAATATTTATTATGTTTTAAATAATCTTGAAATAATGTAATAACTTTTAAAATTAATAAAAAATTTTCAAATTCTAGATTTGATTTTTAATATATCTATATTTTGAATAAATTTGTTTTTTTAAATATTTAAATAAAGTTATATTTTGTTTGATTTTATCATAAAAGATTATTAATATTTATTATATTAAAAGTTTAAAATTAGGGTGTGGCGATTTAGTGAAGTGGTGGAGTTGTTGCACCTTTAGATAGCAGGTCTAGAGTTTGAATTCCACAGACGACGATTTTAAAAAAACTAGATCTGTATCGGTTAACATTAAGATTATTAGTTAGATCCAAATATCTGTAATCTTGGTTACACCATCTCGAATAGGAGCTTCGGTACAATAAATCCAAGAAATTGGAATTACCAAAAACCTGTTTGGCAAGTCCCAAGTGTGGAGTAGTAGTAATCTTTTTTTTTTTTTTTTTTTTATAACACGAAATGGCGTGCTTTTATTAAGAATACTAAAAATACATAGTTAAAAACTATTTACATTAATCTAACTATTATTTTCTTTGAGAAAACTAATTATTCTAGTTTTCTTTTTGTTGTTGTTCAATTTGTTTAAAACTTTTAGGCTAT
>CAJVPU010002623.1:0-10317 GCA_910591775.1 Dentiscutata heterogama | reverse complement strand
GATTTATTAATAAATTTATTTATATTATTTTAGTCTATATTTTTCCTGCAGTAGGCTCTAGGATTAAAACTTTATTAGAGAACAGGTGGAAAAAAATATATCAACTTGTAATGTCTGTAGCTCATCTGTTAGATTCACGATACTGTGGAAGAAAACTTCCAGCTAATGGCATGTCAACTATTTCTATATTTATTCAAAAATATTACCCAAATGAAGCAGACATAATTTGGTGACAATTACTTCAATATAAAACTCAATCTGATGTGTTTAATCTGAATTTAGCCTGGAAAGCAGTAGATCCGATTACATGTTGGGAGGAAAATTTTAAGGAATCATCACCTGAATTATGTAAGGTCGCATCTAGAATTCTTAATATCCCAACTTCATCTGCCGCTGCTAAGCGAAATTGGTCAAACTTTTCCTATATTCATGATAAAAAAAGAAATCGGTTAACACCACGACGAGTTTTAAAATTAGTGTACATATATAGCAATTATAAACTTATATGTCTGAAATTAGAATCTCCAGATATAACAGAGGCAGTAATACGTTATAATAATAGACCTAATGATGAAAATGATAAATTTGAATTATTAGACCCTGATAGTAATGAAGATGATAGTAGTGAAGGTGAATTATTAGAAAGTGATAATGAAAATGAAATTGTAGAGTTATCTGAATCGGAAATAGGATCAGCAACTGAAAGTGATATAGATAGTGAAAATGAATAATGAATACTACGGAAAAACAGAAAAGGCGTAAAGTATTCTTGGTAAGAATTTTTTTGCTATAAAATTAAAGCTTAAATAAATATGATCAGAACATGAGATAATTACTATTTAATCCATTATAATTGTAAAATTAGAGCTAAAAGGATAAACGCAAAGCACTCATTATCAAGCTTACTGAAATAAAAACATGGAAACACCGGGATCAAAAAAATATGCAACAATATTCATTAATCAAAATTGGAGTTAAAAGGTAAACATAAGGTGTTAAGATGGAAAATGTTAGTATATTTAGCATTAGGATCAAGCAAATGAATGTAAGGTATTTACTATCAAGCTGGGAATTTGGGTGTGGAATTAATTTGCATTTGGAATTTGATGTCTTCAGAAATATTTAACTATTATTTTAGCCTTTTTGAATATATTTGCACTCCACGATAATTTCATTATATCACTGACTAAAAGATTTAAGCTATGCGCAATGCAACCTAAAAACAAAATTTCAGGATAATCTATTTCTAACAAACGCCAAGCTTTTTTCATTACAGATGCATTATCTGTAACAATAGCTAGGATCTTCGATGTGCCTACTTCAACTATGATATTTTCTAAATTATTAGCAATTGTTTCACTATTTTGACGTATCTCATTAGTTGGATAAGCTGTATAGAATTTTGGTGTTGTCAAAATATAGTTAGTCCAATGCTCTTGTACTAAATTAGATCATCCATCTAAAATAAGACACAGGTTTTTGCCATTATTAATTAAGGCTTCAATATTTTTTTTTGTTTCATCGTAGATATTATCTAATAAACTTGTTGAAAGCTTTTTTCGACTAGGTAACTTGAATGCCGGCCGTGCTTGCTTCCACAATTTTTTGATCAGTTCCATTTTAGGTAAAGATAAGAATAGGCCACATTGAAATATTGATCGTGCAAATTCTAACTCAAGTGACTTTTGTTCTATATTAGATATACGATCAGCTGTAATATAACTTGTAATGCGGGCTCTACTTGTACTTTTATCATATACTCTTTTACTAGGCATAGATGAAGTTGGTGTAATTAAAGAAGCAGACGATGATGATGTTGATACAACTAAAGCAGATATAGATATTGATGCCACTAAAGCAGACACATTAGATACATTTATAGATATATTATTACTGTTTTCTTCTTCACCAAAATAATTATTTTTTTGCTCGAATGTAACTAGCTCACAGTTTCGAAAATGGGTATGTGCAGATCTAAGAGAATCATTAATCTGTTGTTGACAATATTTACATTCTCTTCATTTTTGTCTAAACCCAGTTACATGTCCTAATTGAATAAAATGAATCCATATTGGATCGGGCATTTTTTTTAAAAATTTACGTTCTAAACTTTGATTCAAAAATTTATTTACTAATTAAAAAAAAAAACTTTAATTGAATACTAGCGTAATAACTTGCTTATACAAAGACAAATATTTACTATAATGTATTAAAAAAACTGGATTCGTGACTTATGTTTTGCACAAAAATTAGACCTATTTTGGCAAAAAAAAATTTGAATAAAGACTTAGCAACCACTCACCACTAGTCACACACAATTTCATCCAGTTAGTTCTGGTATTCTTCAAGTTCAATTAATAATCAATCAATTGATTTAGTAACAACACAGTATAATAAGTCCAGAACAAGTAATTGCAGCTTTATTTGAAATCAGCCAAGGCATAATATATCTGGAACAAGTAATTGGTCTGATTTGAAATCTGCTAAACCGATATAATCAAAATGGTCAATTCAGAAGGATTCCGATTAGCTCACTGAAAGTTTATTTAGCATTTAGCCAACATTACATAGGGTTAGAATTAAATATTTATTAGTTGCAGATATTATATTTTTACCAAATTTCACCTAACATGATGTCGGCTAAATGAGCTGTTGGTGTTACTGTTGGTGAGTTAATCGGAATGCTTTAAAATTAAAATGTTCTTTAAAACATACAAATTCATTACCCGGGCACTTTTTATTTATACAATAATATATCTGTTCTTCGATAATATGCTACCATAAATAAATTGTTTAGAACACCAAGAAGATCAGATTAGTGTATTAATTATTAACAATACCAATATTATATAAAACTTACATCTGTGTACTAAAAATGTTTACCTTATGAATTTTTGTATTATAAAGGGGTTTTCAACCTATTTTAATAGCAAATTCTGACTCTAATCTAACAACAAAATTGTTTTTAGAAAAATTTTTTAATTGTTAACGTTAGAATCATAGGCTAAAAATCAAAAATTGGCAAAGACGGATTATGATAGTGTTTTTGCTTCGAGACAGATTTTTGTTTTTTATATAGCTGATATAGAAATTTGATTGGTTAGCCGAATTTTCTTAGGCGGTAGCATATTGCTTCTATATGAATTTAATCAAACCATGCGCATGCATGAATGCATGCATGCATGCATTCATGCACATGATGCCCATCTCTAATTTAGATACTTTATTTTGAATATCCACTCTTTGTTTTGCGTTGAACTTCTGCACCTCTTTTCTTTAACTCGCCCTATATCTTTTTAAACTTTACTTCACACTACTGTGTTTGCTTCTCATTCAGCATTAACCTACTTGTTTATACTTTTGAGTTTCTTCTACTCCGTATTTATACTGATTTCTGTTAGTTGTGTGATGAAACTTTGTGTTGCATCATCAACTCTTATATCTTTCTACTTTAGCTTGTTATTGCTTGCTAGTTCTATGGCCATTTTGGGTTGACTAATGCTAAACTGTGAACACCTTTCTTTGCCAGTTTGTCTGCCTTTTCATTTTCTTTCACTCCGCTATATGCCTTTACTTTTCTAAACCAGACCTTAAGCTCTTTTAGATTAATAGTCTGTTGTACTTGCTCTAGCAGATAGAGATTTTTCCTTTTCAATATTTCAGATGCTTTTTTCTTCTTTTGGCTTGTCTGTATTGCCTAAATTGCTGCAGCACTGTCAGTACATATGTTAATCTTTGCCTTGCAGGGAGCTACTAGGAGGGCTGTCTATATTGCATCTAGTTCGGCTCTAGTCAAGAATGGCTAATCTTTTATTGCCCCGTAGTAGCTGGCTAGGATTTGCTTGCTTGCTTTGTTTCTTTTTTCTGAAACTGCAACCCAGCCAAGACCCATTTTTTTTCTCTTTGGTTCCTCTTCTGGATTAAGCAGGAACCCATTTGTGTAGAATATGATTTTTGTTTTCGTTTTCTCTCTTAGTTTTGCTGCTACTTCTTTTAATTTTGCTGCAGCTTGTGTATTTTCAATAGCTTGGTCTATTATTTCTTTTTCTAGTGAGTATATTATAATCTCTTTTAATTGTAGCTCCTGTTGTCTCTCTTCTCTGTTTGATAATGGCTCTGCTTGTTGAAATATGCTTGTGAAGCAGCTTAGTAGGACATATAGCTTTTGTCTCTCCCCTTGTCTTGACAGCTTCTGGATGAACCTTGGGCTAATTTCTACCATATCACTTTTTCAGCTTCTTTTTATACAAGTAGTATCTGTGCGATTTCCTCTTGCCATATTTATGTTGCATCCTTTGCATCTGTTGAGTATAAGAAGGTTCTCTTGAGGATTTAGAGCAGCCAACCAATGCTTAGTTATTACTGTTTTTTTTCCTCTTTTTTCCACTATCCTTCCTATCTCTGTTATGTTATTGGTTCTGATAAGGATCTACTCCTTTCTTCTTCTGTCATAACTTATTGGTGTAAGGTCTACCTAAGGTGATAGATAATTGGGTGTTTTTGCTCTTGAATCTGGCTTGACTTCTCTCTTGTTTGTATTCTCGAGAGCCTTTTCTTTGATTTTTTTGAACCGTTTGGAGTCTTTCTGGCTATTTTTTTTCTTTTACATATCTTGATTTGGCTCCATATTAGCAATTTTAACTCTTCTCTATCTAATACTTGCTCAAATACTATAATACCTATTTCTTTTTCTTGTGCAAATTTTCTTAACTCTTTGTTATCTAGTAGATCTACTATCTTCAGGCCTAACTCTACCAGTTTTAGGTTATTTTCTTTTTCTCTTGATCTTATACTTAGGTTCATTTCTTTGGCTATGACTATAATTTTGTATGCTAGATTTTGTTTAGATACAATTATTTTAAGTCTTTTAGCACTTAATTCTGTTATGTATTTTGTACCTTTGCAATTGATCTGGGCTTGCTGCATTCTGATCCATGTTGCCTTGCCCATTTTGTTGTTGCTATTTAATCTTTTTCTTAGCTCTGTTATATGGTGTGCCATTTAATTCTGCTATATTGTTCTAAGCCCTACAATGTTTCTATATACTATGATTGTGTTTGCTGTTGTAGTTGCTAAATCTGATTTGTTTTTGATTACTTTGAGCAGCGGGCTTTGTAATCTGTCGCATTGGTCTCTCGAGATTATACAGTGCTACATTCTGTATTCTAGCCTTGGAATAAGTACTCTATTGTTTATGTAGATCAGCTGTGCGAAAGTTATACTTTTTTTGTATATTGCTTTAATTATGGCCTGTACCTCTTTTTTGGCGATATCTATTATGTATGAATGATTGATCTTTTTAGATAGCCAGATACCTAAAAATCTTGTTACTTCATTCGCTTTCTTTTCTGTAACTTTATTATGTATTGCTTCTATCTTTATATATCTAGGTTCTTTTGTCTTTTTTTCTCCTACTATTAAGAGCTTAGACTTTTTGCTATTAATCTCAATATCATTTATTTTATAAAAATCTTGTGCTATTTCTATAATTTTCTCCAACTCCTCTTTACTAGTTGTGATGAAGGTAGTGTCATCTGCATATGCTATGACTAGTATATGCATATTTTGTGATTGGGTCTCTACCTTATTCAAACTTTTTGGCCATCTAACTTCTAAGTTGTACACTCACCTTTCTTTCTTTTGTATTTCTGTTAGAAGCAGATTATAGAAGATTTTCTAAACCAGCAGCGAGATTACTTCTCCTTGATTAATGCCATCTCCTGCAATAAACCTTTCTGTTGTTCCCAGGCTTGTTAGGACTTCCATTTCCTGATTCTCAAACCGGTTCATGATGAAGTTGATTGTTAATTGTGAAATTTTGATTTTGTGTAGTGTTAAGTTGAGCATTTCTAGTTCTACTAAGTCGAAGGCTTTTTTCATATCCTGAAACAGCAGCCAGAGCTCTTTTTTTTTCTCTTTCGCCTCTTCTATAATGCAATTTATGAGTTGAACTGGTGTCATAGTACCTTTGCCTGGGAGGCTTGCAAAGTTTCTACCTTTTAGTATTTCTTTTTCGCATAAGATCTTTGTTAGCCTGTTTGTTAGAACTCTGACTACCATTTTTCTAAAAGCTTCAAGTAAAAGGATTGGCTACACATTGTTTAGATTAAAGCACCAATCTTCTGTTTTGGGTATGAGGTAGAGTATCCCTAACTTCCACTTTTTTGGTATACTGCCTTCTCTAAAGTATCTTGATGTGAAGTTTATAAATGTCTGTCTTGTGCTTGTGCTTACCCTTCTAATTAAAGAGTATATAATACCAAAAGTTCTTGGGGCTGACTTGGCCTTAACTTGGTCTAGTACCTGTTCCTACTTGGCAGGGCTGATACTTTCTGCTGTGTCCTTAAACCATATTTCTTTTATATCTTCTCTTGGAGTATATTGGTTTCTTCATCTTGATGGTAGTGTCTATGCTTGTATTGTATTTCTTTTGCAGAATTGCTTTTTGAAGTGTTCTCTCTCCTCTTCGAGTACTTCTTCTGGTTTATGTATTAGCTCTGCCTTCTCTTCTAAGCTTTTTATAACTTTATCTATTTTAATCTGTTTATGTGATCTGTTGAGCAGGCTATTTAGCATTTTCCACTGGTTGAATACAATTAGATCGTGCCTTTTCTTTATATTTTTCCTAATTTCTGCTTCTTTCAACTTTTTAACTTTTTGCTGCTATTCTTTATACAGGATCTTTGCCCAATTCTTCAGGCCTGTACTACTTAATAAATCTATCTTTGACTCTGTCTTTAAGATGGTTGTATCTTCTAGTTGTTCTAGCATAGCTATGATTTCTTCTTTCTCATTCTCTTGCAGATGTCATTTCTTGCTTTTGCAATAGGTCTTGTTGCATACTCTAATCACTAGCCTTAGTGTTCTCGCTTCTTTATCTTCTCTGCTGCTATGCTGAATTTTAAATGTTTTTTTCTTTCTTGAAAGACTTTCATTAGCTACTAGAATAATATATTTTCTATAATATTCTACTCATCATTCAAACTTATTAGTTTATGTTTGTGCTACTGATTTTTAAGTCTTTTTTGCAAGTTTTCTTTATATTTGCTCTAATCTTCTTTCATTGCTTTTTCTATTTCTATGCTAACTTTTTTGTGCTTTTCTCGCCTAATCTTGGCTACATTCGTTTTTCTTAGTTCTAACTCTGTGATAATCTTTGCTCTAAATAACTTGTGATCACTCATTGTTCAAATGTACATATCATCTATTTTTGTACTAACTATATTGTGTTTCCAGCTATGTGATACCCACATATAGTCAATTTTTGATTCTTTATTTCCGGTAGACCATGTAGGTACTTGTGTATCTCCATATACATTGAATAGATTTTTTCTCTGAGCATGGCTAGGATTTTTTGTTTTATTTGATACCTTGTATTTGGCCTGCTAGAACTTTCATTTGCTGAGTTTTTTGCATCAATATTCAGGTCTTTTGTGATTATAAAGCACTGTGATTTTCTGTATGATTTCTCTAATGACTCTTTTAGCATATGTAAGATCTTTTTGTCTTGTTATGTCATTTGGAGCCACATAGATAAAGATTATCACTATAGAGAGGCATTTGAAGTCTAGGACTATTTTTATATAGTATAGGTTGTTGCGTGTCATATGAGTGATGTGCTGCTCTCAGTGCTTCTTGATTATGATCCCAATACTTGATCCTTTCTTTTTGTTCTCTTCTGAACTTGCCCAGAAGCTTCTATACTTTTCTGTATCTTTGGTTGCAACGGTACCTTTAATGTCCTCTCTCCTAACCCTAAAATGTCTATTTTCTTTTCTTCTGCATAGTCTATTATTGCCCTTAGCTTGTTTTTATTCTCTTTTATACCATTTATGTTGTGAAACTCTATATTTAAAAGCTTAAATTGTTCGTATTTTTGTTCTTGATTTTCTGATTCTCTATTTCTTTTTAAGGCTTGAGGGAGTTGGTTTTGTTTTGCTAAGATGTCCTCTATTGCCCTCCTTTCTTTCCTTTTTCCTTGAACACCTCAGCCCTGTTTGTTGTTGCACCTGTGGTGCCTTTCAGAAGCAGTCTGCAAGGGAGGCCCCTGTAGCTTTACTATAGAAAATTGCTTTTTGGGTTTCGAGCTTGTCTAGTCTGTCCAAAATCTGTACCAGTATACTGCACATTGGGTCCTCTTTCTCCTTTTTTTTTTCTTTCCTTTTCTTGTCTTGTTGCTTCTTCTCTTTTTGTTGGTATTAAGGGTATATATTCTCCTTGTTTTGGTCTCTTTTAACTAAAGGTGACTTGCTTACTCCTGGTCTTGTATTAGCATTTTTTCTGTTTTGTGTACCTTCTTTTTTACCAAGAGATCTTTCTTTCTCTTTCCCTTCTATTAAGAGGAGTTCTCTCTTTTCTTTTTTGTATTTTCTTGTTCTTGAGCTTTCGTTTTCCTCTCTGTGAGTTAGGCTACCCCATCTTCTGTCTGGGTGTTGCTTTGTTGTGCTGTAGTACTAGTTATTCTTGTAGTTTTCCTTTTCATACTTTACTACTAGCAGTTGCCACTCCAGCTTTTTATTGAAGTAGTATATGTTAGATCGCTAGGCATAAAGCATATCCTCCTCTCGTTTAAAGTATATAAAGGCTCTTCTACTTTGGTGACCATTACTATTATTTATTGTATAAGCCGCCGCTTGTACCTTGTATCTTTTTAGTTGTTATAGTAATAAGCAGTCTAGAGCTGTCTTTGGCACATTGTTAATTGTGCATTTATATTTATCTCTTTTGTCAAGCAAAACTTTGTCAAACTTTTTAGGAGTTATTCTATATATTTTTTCTTGCCCTAGCTGTATCAACAAGCAGCTATTTAGTAAGTGGCTACCTTTTTTTGTATTTGATGTCATCTTTACAAATGCTGCTTTTTTCCCTTTTAGACAATGCTACTAGTCAAGAATTGATATTATTCCATAGTGCTCAAAGTACAACTTAACTTCTCTTTTACTAATATTTCTTGGCAAGTTCCAAATAGTGAAGAAATAGCTTGATTTGACAGCTTGCTGTTGTAATGCAAATTCCCCTTTAGGGGCTCATATTGAGTTGTAAATATCTTCCTGCCTTTTCTTTTTTTTGCTGTGTTTATTGTTTAAATATCTTTCTCTATTTGGCAGGTCTTTTGTGATTTGCTCTTTTAACCCATAATCAGTTGTACCTACTTTACTTTTAAATAATGCATTTTTTGTTTCTTCTATATCTTTTTCTGTTATGATACTACTATTGTCTTGTCTGTCAGAATTCTCTTTCGTAGATTTTCTGGGTTTTTTAAAATATCTTTATGGCTATGCTCGTTTGCTAATTCTGTAGTATGCATGTTATTTGTATTAATGTAGCAAAAGTCTATCATAATTGGGCCATCCTTGCTCTTTATACATATGTTTATACATATTTCGATGTTTGTATTATGATCGAGGAGTTTTTTTTCTTCTTCGGCTAGGGGCTGTTTTCTAATTTCTTTGCTTTCTGCCCACTTAAACTTTTCGATTACATTGCGTACTACTGCTATAAGATGTATGTTATTTGTACCTAAGTACTCTGCTACGTGTGTATCTTATTTCCGTATTGTTGCACATTGTTTATCATAGACTAATCTTCTCTCCCTCTCTGTTTGTTTGAAAAAGCTTCTAAATACTTCTAAAGATGGCATTTTGGTTCAATTACTTGAAAGTCTTGTATTTTTGCCTTATCACGTGTTATTCACACCAATTATGTGTTTTTATATATTCTTACGTGTCTTCTTTGTAGGGTAAGCATTTTTTTACGTTGTGTGACCAAGTAATTTGTGTTTCACCAAGGATCTGCAGAACAGGGTAAATGCTGATTTCTCACTTTTATTTTGCAAAATTATTCTGTAGTTTTGACAGTTGTAGTTTTTACGTTCTGTCTTGATACTTTATGAATTCTTAGAGGTCTAGGGTTCCTTTTAAGTTGGCTTGAGTCCCTGTGTATAGTTTTAGCTAGCTTGAAAAAGTAGGTTCTCTTTTCTTGTAGCTCTTTCTCTCTTTTCAACACATTTGATTTAAAATTTTATTTTGTTTGGTTTTGTGCCTTCTGTGCTGTTGTTTCTGTTCAGAGACTTTATATACTAGCTAGAGTTTGGCTTTTATCTTCCTTTTTTGCAGTATAGTTGCCAGATATTGTTATTTAAACAATATTTTGTGTCTTTTTCTTCTTATAAATTTATGTACTAAATAATCGTTGGGGGCTTTGACATTATATTGTTATAAATAATTAACTTGTTTCTATAATAAATCAGGATCAATATTGGTAAAAGTTTTTGAAATCTTCATTTGCTTATTATAAATTGTAAGTATGCATTCATTA
>CAJVPU010002622.1:0-10318 GCA_910591775.1 Dentiscutata heterogama | reverse complement strand
ACCTTAGCAGTTTTATATAATTCTTTATATTCAAATTCTAAATTTTGAGCTATATCAGGAATTTTCAATATATTTTTGATACAGCTTATTAAATCCAAGTGATATAAGAAATACTCAGTATTATTAAGATCTAATACTTTTGTTTTCTTATAAGACAAGTTAGATTTAATATTATTCATAAAATTCTTGTCTTGTTTCATATTTTTTGATAAAGGTGATGCTTTTAGATTTGAATGCTTATTAAAAAATGAAATAATAGCATTTCCAGCAGCATTACTAAGCTTATCAGTCATAGGACATGTCGATCACATTAATTTTATATAGTAATTTTTGCGTAATGTGTAATATCGAGATTTTTTTTTTTGACATATGTCAAATAATTAATAGTAAATATTTTTTTGACCTTAGACGAATTTTATTTTTAAAGTTTTGAACTTTCGTTTTATAGTAAAAATATACTTATTACTTTATTTTATATAAAATAAAATGAGACCCGAAAATTGCAAGTTTTTAACCTAAATGACAAGATTTACTTTTAAATACCGCAGATTAAAACTAGCTTTGCTCTGTTAGCAGACACAAATGAAAAGCTTTATAAGTCTTATTATTGAAGTAAAAATGAGTTACTTGTAATTTATTGAAGTTTACTAAGGGGTACGTTTTAATAAGATTGATTAAAGTACTAATTCAGAAGCATTTATGCTTTTATCTCTTTTTTTATAAACTCAACTAATGTAAAAAGCTTTATTAAATAGATCAAGCAAGAGATCAGAACACAATAATGAAGAAATGGGTAACAGGTTATATTATATATTAAATATATAGAGTAAATTGAATATATAATTTTTTTGATAAACTAATAATTTTTTTTTTTTTTATCTCGGGTTTTAAAGTACAAGATCTATATAAGGGTTCAAAATTGAAATTCTGGATTCAAGAGAACTTCGTAAAACAATTCTATTTTTTGTTTTATTTTTGAACATACTTGCGCCAATTATTTTTATAATATTGTTTGACTCTTTCTTCAGTCCAATCTGAAGATATAGTTTGAAGTTTTAACATAACTATTAGAATTACAGCTTCGGGCATCCCTTCTTCAACTTTAAATAATTCAATAAGTATATCTTTTTCTGCTTTTGTAGTAGCATGACGAGTCTGTCTTGAAAGGTTAATTTCGGAAGGTGGTAATATCTGATATGATGTTGAAGCATCTTCTTGAACTTGTATAGGATAGTTTACTTGGCTAATTTTTTGCTTTTTCATACTCACAAGTTTAGCATAAGTATATGCATTTATATTTTGCAAACGACGTCCAGAAGTTGGAGCCTCAGTTTTGTATACATCCTGTACAAGTACCTGCTAAAAACGTGAAATTCTGGTCTCATAAAAAGAAAGGATATTTTTGATACCCTTTTCACTAATTTCTAGTGCATCTTCGAACAGAAAATGGGTTGCTAGATTCGAATCATCAAAGGCAAACAATAACTTTGTGGCTAGAGACCAAAGTAAATCTTTGCATGACTTGATTGCACAAACACTTTGGCTTACCACTATGCCATCAACATACTTGGCAAGAAGCATTGTTAAACGATTTTTCTTACTTTGTGCAGCTCTAATTTTCATCATCATAGTCTCTTGGTCGGCAAGATTACCTGTTATTTTTTGCTTGATAAACTTTACTCCGTAAGTTTCAAGTGCTTCATCGAAGGCAAAATATGTTCTTCACTTATAAGATTTACTGAACAAACTGTTTGTAACAATTTTTGTAGCATAAATCATCGTGAATCTGAGCTAAAAAATGTGCTACAGAACTTGCATATTTGAACTTCCCAGCCGCTAGAAATAGAGGTGCAAATGCAGCCAAATTTGCCATCTGTATTCTATAATTTCCTCTTCTAATTCTGATTTTATGGCCTATAAAATACCCTGTCCAGCAGAAGAAGAGATACCACACCTTTGCTAAGTCATTATTACTATTCAAAATATAGTCCAAAGGTTTTTCTTTACTTTTTACATACTGACACAATGCAATCCCGACAACAATTCCAAAACATGAGTTGTTGCCTGATAATCTATTACAAGCTCAAATTTATCTAAATATCATATACCAAGAGTTGCTGCAAGATTGAAGATTCCGTATCCAGAAAATATCGTAATTAGAGTGCAGCACATGTCTTTAGACGTGTGCCACTGTTCGAGAAGAAGTCTGACATCACTATAAATCTCCTTGTAGGAGATTAATCTTCCAAAAATTGCTTGGTCGCATGCTATATAAAGGCAATCGTTATTGCCACAAGGTAAATTATCATGATACATTTCACATGCAACATGAACATTTTCGTTACAATTTGGGAAGTCACCAGGTTCTAATATAACAATATTTGGTGGTGGGATATTGCAACCTACAGGTACTTGCTTGGCAATTTCAGTAAGCACATCTTCTATCTCAAATTCATTTATGCGAGTCTCTAACAATGTATTTAGAGTAATCTCGTACATTGTCAAAAGGTTATTAGTGGTTGATAACTCCCCAAATAGTGGCTAGTTGGTAAATTTAGAATCTTCAGTTAGATACTCAGGTGAGGTAGAAAGAGAAAATTGAAACACTATTTGTAATGTTGCATGTGAGGTTTGTCATGTAATATCAAAAATATTCCCGTACAAGAATGTAGAAGCTTTGAAGTCAATATTGTCGATTACTGCTAAATTTCAAATGTTTGGTTTGTCAAGTAGGTTCTTCTTAGGGTCTGTATTTTGTATTTTTAACCTTCCCAGATGATTTTCATGTCGTTTAGTGTATGATATAACGCATGCTGAATAAAGAATTTTTCGTAGATATGGAAGTGATTTCGGATTTTGGCATAGTGATAACATTATATGCGAAAGCCAGAATTTTATCCCAGGAAAAGCGATAGTAAGTAGTATGAAAGTCAACAATGTAGTGGTTTTTGTTATTTGGCCTTCATTAAGCGATTTTAGTGGAAGTTCATGTTGACGCCTTTTATTATTGACGACTCTTAGTTTATTTTGTTGTAGTACTGTAAGAAGGGCTTGAAAAAAGCTGCAAATGATATTAGATAATGCACACAGGTTGAATCAATAAATAACGGGTACATATTGGGAGACAAATCTCCTGATATGTACCCGTTATTCTACCATAGATCCGCCAAATAACTATAGCATCTCGGTAGCATATTGGTAGCATATAGATTAAATATCAGGAGGTAGCTCGATAATGATAATATAACAGTAACATACTAGGACATCCTGATATCTTACTCTAAGCACTATTTGGGCTAAGAGTAAGATATCGGGATGTCCCGGTATGTTACTATTATGTTACCGTTATCGATCTACCTCCCGATATCTAACCTATATGCTACCAATATGCTACCGAGATGCTACAGTTATTTGGCAGATCTATGGTAGAATAATGTGTACATACCGGGAGATTTGTCTCCCAATTTGTACCTGTTATTCATTGATTCAACCTGTGGTATTGATATAGTCATCATATGAGCTTGGGTTTTCTAACTGGCTGACATTTTTTTTAATTTTAGAACATGAGTACAAAATTTCATTCTCTAATCTTTCTCCCATTGTCGAAGCCTTTTCTTGAGTTATATGAAACTTTTTCTTTATTAACTTATTTAATTTAATATTCTTTAATCTCATCATCGTTTTGATAAGTAATTTGCTTGGAAGTTCAGATAAGTTTTCGTTTGTTACATCACTGAAAATAGTTAAGGATATCTGGAATAAAAGAGTTTCTTGTAGTTCTTGATCCTCTGATTCTGCTACCATTATTAACCATTTTCCAATAAGCTTCAAAACATCACTCGTATCATTACGATGTTTTCTCAGCTCAGTACAAGATGGTGCCATGATTCTTTTACCTAATCTTTTGTATAGATGCCCTCCATGTTGTTAAAAGCATCTAGCGCATATATAACGAGCATGGTAATCTGAATTTGATTTTTTTGCGATATGTCCTTCAATAAATGCAGAACAATCAAGAACGCCAATACAAGATACTTGAATATTATGTCCATTGACATTCCACGAATGCTGTGTACAAATATCACCTCGACTAAGGAAACACTTTTTTCTATTACAAAATAGGCAAATGCGAAAAAGAACAATGCTTTGATCGACTGCACAAGATTTTTTAAAGCCTGGTTCATAAAGTTTATTTTGGTCAAAAGTAAAATAAGAATAGCACACGCCAAGTCAGGAAAGATGATTCTCTTCGTCTGTGTCCATATCCATCATTTGTCTCAGCCGGTGTAGATTTGTTAGAACATTACCACATTTTTTCTTAGCATCTTTAACTGCGTCTACATCTATTTCACATATCCCTACCATTTGTCTTAGTCGGCATAGATTTTTTGTATCATTACAGCATTTTATCTTACCTTGAATAATATCTATAACTACACATGGTATTAAACTTTGCAGAGAGGTTTCTGGAATTGTTATATCTCTTTCGTACAAGTTAGAATCTTCTGGTTCAGTCTCATCCCAGTCAGTTTCTTCATTTTCATTATTGTTATTTGTTTCATTTTCATCATCATCATCATTTAATTCACTTTCGTCATCATCATTGAGCAAGGTTCAAGCATTTTCAAGGTTGATTTGATCAATAGTAAAAGTCTCTTCACTATTTTCTTCGGAGGCACTGCCTTCTTCGAAGTCTATATGAGAAACAAACTCAGGATCTTCCATTTTTGAAACTAAGCAATTTTATTCTGGTTATTATGTTTAATTGAGAGAAGAGAATTGGAATATTGAAAAAAATTGATACCTCAAATGACAAGGCCTATTTATATTTTCATACTTTCCAAATTTTGAAACGTTTTTGTTAAATAAATGGGCTTTAGGATGATTAAACATTTCATATCTTTAACAATATATTGATTAATCGATTCTTTTTTTTTTGAATATTATAATTTTAGGGATAACAAGTCCGTGAAATAGTTATTTACTATTTTCATAGAGCTTTATTGGGCGAAACATACTTGCAACAATGGATTAATTGAACAATTATTTTATGCATTCTTTCAAATTGTAAATGTTTCGCCAGAGTAAATGGACATTAGCATATAATATTTTCAAAACATTAAGCTATAACTATTGCAACTATTCGTTTTAGATCTTTAATAATATATTGATTAATCGATTCTTTTTTTTTTAATATTATAATTTTAGGGATAAGCTCGTGAAATAGTTATTTACTATTTTCATAGAGCTTTATTGGGCGAAACATACTTGTAACAATGGATTAATTGAACAATCATTTTATGCATTCTTTCAAATTTTGAATGTTTCGCCAGAATGAATGGACTTCAGCATATAATATTTTCAAAACATTAAGCTATGACTATTGCAACTATTCGTTTCAGATCTTTAACGATATATTGATTAATCAATTCTTTTTTTTTTTGATAATTATAATTTTAGGGATAACAAGCCTGTGAAATAGTTATTTACTATTTTCATAGAGCTTTATTGGGCGAAACATACTTATAACAGCAGATTGATTGAGCAATTACTTTTGCATATTCTTTCAAATTCGCTAGAGTGAATAGAATTCAGCATATACTGCTGTTAGTGTTTAATTTTTGTGTCGCATCCCTATCGCCCTTTATGTGAATGATCTAATTTTTTTTGCTGACACGTTCTCTATCTTGTGGATCTTATCGCTCAGCCTCAGAAAACCATTTTTATCTTCCAATAGAATTGTGCTAGTATTTCCTTTATAAGAGGAGTAGAATTAGAAAGACATACTATCAGGTTTAAAAAAGTGAATTATGATGTGTATCATAATAAGAAAACATGTATTTATAGGCATCACATTTGCCTATAGAATAGGCTTTAGACTTCGATTTAAGTAGATTTGGCTTCTCAATTATTACTCCTTGGCTTTATTGGTTATTTACTTTATTTATTTCTTATTAGTTTTTATTATTTATTATTTTCACTTTTTGTTTCATATCTTGATATCATATAATTATTTAATAAACTATTACGTATTATTATCCATCTATATTTATTTAAAGTATCTAACGTATACATTTAAAGCATATTGTGCATATAATTAAACTAATTATCATACCGATACTCTAATTTAATTACTTCATTATCCAAATTAACCCTAATCCATTCAACAATTACTCATTCTAAATTATCTTATCCCGGACCAGGGATTCCGGACGTTGGTAACAAAAATAATTAGCAAAAATAGTCAGTAAAATTAGCAAATTTAGCAAAATAGCTTATTATAAATTTATATTTATTAAGTATAAATTTTAATGTAATCATATTTTTCTTCTGTGAGTTCTTCATCTATTATTTCAGTGAGTTCTTCATTCATCATCTAAAATATACATACAATTACTCATTTATGTAAATCAGTTCAAGAACAATATAAAAGTAGCAAATTTCGCATCTTAGCAAAGACAATTGTTGCTAGCTATTTTGCAAAAAAATAGCGCTATTTTAGATGCTACAAAAATCTGTGGACTCTGTCCTGGACCTTTAAACCACACAGTGCATACTAGTAAACCTTATATAACCCGTGTTATTATTTCCATTACCTATTTTCTCCAGTTACTATCAAGGCTAAATAGGCCTAATTGCCAAAGCTCTCCCACACCGCAGAGAGTACCATGATTTTTTAAATAGTAAAAAATTAAAAATCACATGTATTTTATAAAAAATTGATCTAAAATTAATCTAAATTATTTATCACACATGGTACTGTATATAGTGCTCTACGGTAATATTTTAAAACACTAAGCTATGACTATTGCAATTATTTTGGTTTAGTTTTTTAACAATGTATTTATAAACGATTCTTTTTTTTTTTTTGATAATTATAGTTTTAGACATAACAAGACAAATATATACCTACTTTCTTCATTGCACAATATATATATTATTGGAGTTGCAGATATTTCAGCAAGAAGGTAAATATTATAAATTTTTTATTTTATTATTTATTTATTTCAAAAAAAATAATATTTATATTACATTCTCAAAAAATAGATCTATTACACTATGAATTAAATAAAATTCAGCAATTCCTCATTGTAAAATAGATTGCTTATGCTTTTAATTACTTGACGCTTCTAGAAACTTCGTACCAACATTCTAGCCTAACAATATTAATATTAGCTTTCATATTTTTCTTTATATTACAAAGATAACAAATTAATAAAAGAAAACCTTGTATGCAACACTTTCCTTGGTTTTGTGGGAGGATAAGTCAAGTGTGATATAGTTTTAGTCTATCCACTTATCGTAATAAAATTTTAGTTCTCTTCCATAAATTTCATATTTTGAGACCTATGATTATAAAAATTAATACTGGATAAAAGATCCAGGATATAATATAAAATACTCAATAAAAAAAACTTAAGAAATATTATGTAGTAGCGGGTTCAGTGTTTAAAACTCAACTTTGTGGAAAAGCTCAATAATTTTTGAAAGTATAATAAAATTTCAAAAAAAAAAACGCAAGAGTGTATAGCACATAATAAAATCTGCAGATTCCAAAAAAATTTTGCTTGTGAATGAATTTTTAATCTATGCACTGTGATTCTGCATATCTGATATAGATTTTAAACACTGAGTGGGTCTGTGTCGCAAGAAAGAATTTTTTTTTTTAAAAAAAAAACATTTATCTCATATTCTGCAGCAGGGTATTTTACATTGAATAAGAAGGTATTCTACATGTTATTTTACTTATGTTGTGTTTTGAGTACTTGAGTATACATTATTCAGGAATAAAGCACCAATTTCCAATTCATGACTGTTATAATGAACCCGCTATGTTATACGAGTAGTGCACAGCAAAATCAACAAAAACTTGGTTTTCAAGTTTTTGAATCTATCAATTTACAATATTGGCGTTAAATACAAATTTTATTTTTAGTAAATATATAGATCTAATAGGCATTGAATCTTACTTTAAACTTCATATTAACTTACTATGAAGTTCAAAGTCAGATTAGAGTAAAAATAGATTTTGTAACAGGTAATTAAAGCACACTACCGTAAATCCAATAGATTCAAAAACTTGAAAATCAAGTTTTTGTTTAATTTTGCCGAGCGCTATATATGAGATACGTGCTATTTCAGAAAAACCTATGGGCATTATTTCGAAACAAAGTATACCCGTGCCCAACATTTTGAAGTAATACAATCTACTTTTTACTTAAACAAATGTTATAATATACAAGTTAGAAATATATCGCTAGATCTAATAGTAAAAGATTTTATTGCATAGTACATGACTACATTATATCGCTTAAATCAAACATTAAGTAGTCTTGCTGATAAAATAGATTGTTAAAAAAGAGGTAAGTTGGTGAAATAGATAATAGAATGTTAAAAAAGTTTGTTTCAGGGAAGTGAATGGGCTAGTAGGCAGAAATAGTAACTATGAATATAGGAATTAGAATATGCAAACTTTACTCGAAGATTAACTTCGAACTAAAAGAGATTAAAGGTCAAGACTTCTATAATTTGATAGAGAAACCTCTCATGCATACTTTTTTCTTAATTTGTAAAAGATAAATGGTTTTACAAAATTAAGGTTGTCATATAAGAAACCATTTGCGAAACCAAATTTTTACTATAAAAATCAAATGATCGATATTCAATTTATTATATGAACATCATTTCAAAACCTCATATAAGAACATGTCCTGTGACTGTTAAATTTTTTTTTTTTTTTTTTTAATATTAAGGTGATCACTTAGGCTCTTGGCACTTTATTAGTACAAGCGGTTAGGCTATATGTCCGAAGACTTGATCATATGTTATATCAGTATTACAAGAGTACAACTAGCCACATGTACAACTTTTGGTTATCTAATTTAAGTAGTCCGCCCAAAGGTTCTACACTAGCTGCTATATCTATAGCCTAACTAGCAAGCTATCTATTTAAACTCTTTAGTACCACCTCTGTCCTATGCTTTCTCCTAATATACCCTTTCGGGGCAATTTACTATTAAAGACCCTAGGACTTTAGCCAAACCAACACTCATTCCTTTCGAAACAGGGGAGCATTTATCCTTGTGGTAAACCTAACAGAATGGTACATGTCTTACACATGTGCTCATCTGCGTGTTCGGTAACATTTCTCTTAACTAGTACTTGCTGTGCTGCCATCACCTGGTACGTATCTCAAGCCATCTTTGGATACTGCCACAACTCAGTTCGTGTCTCAAGCTACAACTTTCCTAATTTAGTTCCCTGTTACTTACTCTTGCCCTTGCAAGGTTCACAACAACCCTGGTACCCGCATTCGAACCTTCTTCTTTCCCAGATTCTTTATTAGTCCCTCTCTTACTTCCAGCCAGCAACTCGGAAGGGATGGTCTGCCCAGGCTCTAAGTGCCTCACGGTCACCCTTCTCTTGATACATGCTTCCAAAGCACATGTCCTTTTCCTCCGGTTGGTGTTTTGGCAGTTCGGCTGGTATGTTCTCCCACTAAAAGACCTGGTCATTCGGTTATCTGATCTCAGTCTCTGGTTCCGAATCTAGCCTTCCTGTAGTACCGTTGAAGATCACTGCTACTTCCAACTTGGAACTTGCCAAACAGGTTTTCGGTTATTCCAGTTCTCTGGATTTATTGCGCCAAAGCTCCCATTTGAGATGGTGTAACCAAGGTTACAGATATCTAAACCCAACCGATTGTTGATAACCGTTAACTGTATCACAGGCTTAATTTTCAAAATCGTCGTCTGTGGGATTTGAACTCTAGATTTGCTGCTTGGAGTGCAGCAACCCCACCACTTTACTAGGTCGCCGCACCCTATAGCAGTTTTATTTTATTGAAATATAAATAATTATGTAATATAGTATAATTAATTACAATAATATATATATTAATTATATAATACTATTATATTAAAAAACTAAATATAGAACTCTCTCCATCTATCACTCGTACACAAACTCTCTCCAATTTAATTAATTAAAAACAGCTTATATACTAAGTTAATCTTAGTTCTGCTACTAAATAAACTTGTTCTCTATACAAAAATACATATAATACCTAAATATTAGCTTCAAATCTCTCAAACTTATTGAAAAATGGCTCTTTGGTCTTTTTTTTTAAAAATCGTAAATAACTCAAAAACTGCTATTTAAACCTTTGTCCCAAGCCTAAGAAAACTTAAAGAGCTCACTGCTCTCATCATAACAAGCTATAGCTCGAGCTTGTAGACCCAAAACTGATAAAGCTATATTCAAAAATTCTAAACTCCCTTTACTTTTTCTTTTTTTTTTTTATTTTTAGGTGACCACC
>CAJVPU010002621.1:0-10319 GCA_910591775.1 Dentiscutata heterogama | reverse complement strand
TTTAATTCATTCAATCAATCCAAACACATCTAAAATTTAAGCAGCATCCAATAGTATCACCGGTCGTAAATAGTTGACCGTATGGCTCGCCCAGCCTCGAACTGCAAAAGAAATACCCGTCATTACCATGATAGCCCCAAGAATCATTTTCCCAACCTAAACATTAAAAATAATAATTTATGTAAAGTGAACTTATTTTTGATTTTGTAATATACTGTAAATAGTACTCAATTACCGAGCATCTTATTTAGACTAGCTTTTTTTGTACAAAATCCAATTGCGATAGACCTTTTAAAATTGATAAAATTAATCGGAGAATATAAGTATAAACAAAAAGTGTTGGTATTAAATACTGTCATGTAGGCTATTTATGGCATAGAATAAATGTTGTGTATTACGCACGTACCCATTATTTCCCTGATCAATAATATGGACTTCAAAATAAAATAATCCAAATTGTGGAAGTATCAAATTATTCGCTCTTATTGAAGCAGCTTCTTCTTCACTTCTTCCGGGACCTATCGTTTGAAAAAAAGTTAGTGGTGCAAAATTCTAAAATATTTATTTATACATTCGTAAAGTTTCACATATACATAATAAATAATAAAATATGAAAAGTAGATATTTTACATGCCTGAAATATTAAAGTTCTAAAATTTTCTTTTATTACAGTAGAATAATCTCAATTTATTAATAATCTTACCTATATATTTTACTTTTAGTCCATCAAAATTTACACATAATAAATCAGATTTATCATTAATATTCCATGCAGTTGGAAAGGCCATATTGCAGAGATGATTTTAATGGTTTTAAATTGAAAGGGAGAATTTTTAGGTTTTAATTATGCAAAAAAAAAACAGCCTTGAATGCTGTGGAACGACCAAAAAAGGTGGTTTAACAACGCTGTATCGTTACATTATCATATGTTAATTTTCGATGTTGAGATTTTTTTTAATCTTTATTATTAAACGGTGTAACTACGAAAATTCTTTATTCTTGTAAGGCTTTTCTTGAAGGAAAACAAGGCATCTCCTTAACCTTTTATTGCAATAATTATTTCAATCTCGGTAGGAATAGAAATGTACGCTGTGCGTTATGCATATAAGATTATGCACAATAATTAGAGTTGTAAATTTAGAATTCTTCACTGTAAGGTAAGTTATAAGCATGTATCTTACATGTAAGTATGTAAGTTAAATAATATAAAATATAATTTAAATAGGACTTTACCAGGAAAATGACTCTCTAGATCTACATATATTTTATAAATAAAAGTTAAATTTGCTAACTTTTTCATAATCTAATTTAAATAAAAGATTTTTTTATTTTGTAGGCTTTACAATCACGTAGTCCTAAAGAATTATATTTTTTATTGTATCATATATACTATATATTATTAGTATATATTAATCTGATTGGTTCATTTTATTGTATTATATATACTCTAATAACTTACCATACTTTACAAATTTTAGATGTAAATTACATGTAACTTACGTGTAAGGTAAGTATAAGTTGGATATGCATGCATTTTTAACCGAGATACAATACGTATCCAGCAAATAAAGAAATTCATCTAAAATTAAATTTACATAGTAAAAATTATTATTCGGAGATTTTATTGTCAGTCAGAGGAGGATGAATATAGTGAATATAGACCGATCAATGTTTTGCTCCAATACCATCATGCTATTTTCGTTTATTCCTGATTTTTTTTCCTTTTTTGCTGTTCTGAAATATTACAAAAAAGATGAAATTATCCCAACTTTTAATTAATGATAATGATAATAGCAATAATAATATAAAAACGAAGTCTTGTTTTGATTATTAATCATATCCATATCAAACTTAGTAATATGATAAATAATATTTGAATTATGGTAAAATCACAACCTTGAAAAATTATTAATTTAATAAGAGATATTTGATTAATTTTACTACTTATTTATAAGATATTAGATTCAAAATGCAGAATATCCCTCCATATAATATTTCCTTACGATATTCATTCTTGGCGTCTAATTTTAAATGTGTTTGGATTGATTGAATGAATTAAAAAATGAGCACTTGCTCTACCTAAAATTCTGCGCATTATCATGTGTATTGACTAAGACTGATTCATATTACGTACATCTCAATATGCCTTCGCCTCGCACTAATCCTCTGAATTAGTATTTTTAAATGCCATTTCACGAAATATCTATAGATAGGTAAGGTTTTTTTTGTTCATATCGATATAAAATATTTGAAAAAAAATGCGTAAGCGTACTTTTGATTATTTTTGCAGATCCTTTTTATTTTAGTAATTTGTTAACGTTAAGAACTTCCTACGTATTTGTCTCGATCACGTTATCACATGCCAACTGTCAGGTCACGTTTTTTCTTGTGCATTGTTCGAATTTACAAAGACTGGCTTCTTTCTACCTGTGTTCCTTTGAATACATTAATACATACTTGTGCAGAATAAAGCCATAGGAGTTATTTTGCGCAAATTTGGTATTGATACTATCCAATACTAAATTTACAAAATCATTATAAAAAACACTACTATTTAATTCATTAAAGGTTTGGCGGTCTCCAATTTCAAATTATGCAATACAACCTCTATAAGTACACGCTCTTGGGACCAAATTTCAACAACGTGCACTTAGAGAATAATAAGAAAAGCGCATTTATAGAGGTTATGAATGTATTTGAGCCAGAATTTGAGTGTGCATTTAGAGAGGTTGTGCACTTATCGATGGTGCACTTATAGAGGTTTTAATTTACTGTATGTTTAATAAAGGCTTTGATGCTAGGAATAATTAGACATATCTATTTTATTAACACAAATTTTAATTTCTTATCCATTATCATCTATTGTTTAAAAATGAATCATTCGTTTTAATGTACGTACAGAATGTTCTCATTGACTTAGAAATTAACTTTAATTACGAAAATTTAAATATCAAATATATATATCTCTACAATATTACGTTTCACTCTTTATAAACAGAGTTTAAATCAAAATTTAATTTATTTTTGAAAACAAAACCCGTCAAACGGTGTGTTTTTTTTTGTTTTTTTTTAGACAAAATAAATTGTCATATTGAGGTGGAGGCTAACTAATAAAGTTACATATAAGCATAATAGTTCTAGTTAATACAATATTGATAATCTTATGAAAATTTAAATAACAAAGATAATATACAATAAATAAATGAATATATATATACATATGAAATATAAGATATATTAAATAATAAATATTATAATTTATATTATATAGCACGAAAATAGTACGAAAAATATTTGTGATCCTTTCATAGGTCAAACATGTATAAAATTGAAGGCAGGATTATAAGGATCTACGAATGGATTGTCGTTGTAACGAGTGTATCCAAAATCATATGCATTTTTACTGTACATGATTTTTAGTTCGTTTCTTGGTGTTACTGCATTTCCAACGTACAGATGGTTCCAAAAAGATGTTAAGTTATTCGTCATTATTAACATGATGACACTTTTATCTTTTTAAAAAAAGGAATTAATATTAATAAGTAAAGTTTCGAAATCTTGCAAGGATATTTACCTTAGTTATTTTAATTTTTAATTTAATTTTTTTTTTTTTTGAAAACTTTTAGCGGAAATAATTGCTTATTTATATCTAGAATTTAAATTAATGCGCAGACAAATAAATTTTTGTTACTATGATATGAGTTGTCAACATTCATAGGATAAATAAATAGTTTATATTATAGATACGATCAAGATAACATAAAGCTTTTTAAGTATATAAATACCGAAATATCAATATTTAAATACGTCACCATTCATTTACAAAAATGTTTGTATTTTAACTATAAAGCTTTTTTCTATTAATTTGTGTATAACCATGTGGTGTATCTTTAAAAGAATAAATGCCCATAAACGGCATCTTAATATTCATTAAAAGCGGGAAATTCCGCAAAGTCGTACAACTGTTCGGAATAGTTCCGATTTATTATCGTTATGCGAAACATAACTCTGTAATTTAGGCGGTTTTGTAAGACTGTGCCTTTAAATATGTATTCCGGAGTAACATAAAATAAGTCCGTAGGGTGTGTGATTATTTAATAACTCTAGTAATTGCAATTGACATTAGCCAATAATTTACTTATCACTTGTCTTAAAAACGAATAAGCATATATTAAATTTTGCCTTGCATTAATTGCAAAAATTATCAATCATTTGATTGGTCTATGTGAAAGTTCCCATGATCATGAGTTATATATTTTTGGTGTCATGACGCAATAATATTTACGAATTATTTAAGCATAAAAGTAACAATGACAGTTCATATAATCATAAATTTTACCATACTTCTTGTGCACAAACCAATTTGAAAGTAAGTGCTTAGACATGTACTTATCTGTTACAGTACATGTGTACGTATTAGCATAAATCAGCTATCATTAAATTTGATACCTGTGATTATCTCCTCGAGATTTGCCTAATATTTACTAAATACGCTGGAATATAGATAAATTAACCAAAGTATCTTTAACGTTAATTAATAAAAGTATTGTATTTCTTGTTTATTATCAATAATTCTTGAAGATTATGATGAACTTAATTTGACATTGTGCATCGCTTTTCAAACTATAACACCAGGCACCTGGTGTTAGTTTAATGCTCGGAATTTCTTTATCTCAATTCTCAATAATCTAACCATTTCAGTTAAGGTTACATATTTAAATTATTCTAACTTAAATTAGTCCGCAGTTAAAGGGTAAATTTTATTATTAACTACGGCACAGTATTACTATTAGTTTCATATAGAATTGGAATCTCAAAAGTTTCTGCTATTAAGAAAAAAAACAATCTTATTTTACTTTATTGCACGGCCATTATTGTTCATCTGTATTACACTAATATGTTAAAATCACTTTCTTTTTATTTTGTCATTCATGCTTGTTATCTTGCACGATACATACTTATATTATATTTCACTATACGAAGGGGTTTTAAAAAAAACATAAATAGTATAATTTATGATCAATGACCGCGTACTATACCAATATAGCATGATAATTCTGAGATATATCACTGTACCAACGTGAAGTTATCTCATATGTATTATCATGTAGTGTTTTAACCCGTTAACCCGGGTGACCCGTCGGGCTTATTCGGGAAGACTGACGGGTTATTCCCAGCCAATCGCTGAGGTTTGTTTACATCGGGTAAAATCGGTTTAACACATCCTATTTTGCCCAATGTAAACAAGCTTCAGTGATTGGCTGGGAATACCCGTCAGTCTACCCAGATCAGCCCGACGGGTCACCCGGGTTGACGGGTTAAAACACTATTACAGTCAGACCTCTCTAAGTGCACGCCCTTGGGATAAGGTGTCTGGCACGCCAAAAAAATTTGTCATGCCACAGGGCATGCCTTTTCTTAAAATTTATACCATGGCATGCCTTTTGGCATGCTATAAAATGTTATTTATTATTTCTGTATTTATAATACTATTTATATGTCTGAATATTATAAATATAATTTTTATGCTGTACTCAGTGGCATGCCAAATTTGTTTTTGGCATGCCAGTGCATGCCACCATTGGCATGCCTTTGCCACTATGCCAGATACTCTATCTTGGAACCATGCTTTAATAATGTATATATAGAGAATAATAAGAAAAGGTTTATTTATAGAGATCAAGTATATATTTGGGCCAGCACTTGAGCATGCATTTAGAGAAGGTGTGTACTTATAGAGTGTGTACTTATAGAGTGTGCACTTAGAGAGGTCTGACTATATCATGATGCTTATTATCTTAAAATATCTATGTTTATATTCTACTAGACTAATTTTAATTACAACTATTATAATTATCTTAATTTGAGAAGATTTACTTGGTAAATAAAAAAAAAACCTTTATAAGTATATAAAACAGCCAGATTTCTGCACTATAGAATATTTGTATTCTGATTTTGTTTGTTATTTTTTTTTTACCCTTTCAAAACTAAATTATAATTTAACTAATATAATATACATATTATACTAATTTAATACTGGTCTGAATTAAAGTGGCCTACATGAGTCTATATATATATAAACTATTTCATTATAAAAATTGGTTGTATATCAAAAATCTAATATATAAAACCTGATACACAAATCTTGGCAACAAAATCCCAATATACAAAATTATGACAAATTAAAATCCTAATTTAAATATTTTTAGAATTTTAATTTGCTGTAATTTTCTATATTGGGATTTTGTTACTAGGATTTTAAGTGCAAAATTTTATTTTGGAATTCTAATATACAATACTCAAAATCAAATTAAATCAAATATTAAATATATTTAAATTTGATTTAATATTTGATTTAAAGCTTTTAAAAATTTTAAAATTAGGGGTATAGCAATTTCGTAAAGCAGTTAGGTTGTCAACCTCCAAGTGATGACCTAGAATTCAAATCTTACTGGTAACAAAAAATTGAATTTCTATCTATATTTTTAGTAAATATTTTTAGTATTGGGCTAATTTGAGTTTGTACTTTTATTATACTATATAAGATTTGTGGAATAGCTTTGTAGCACAAAAAATATAAAAACTTGTGAGACAGCTTTATAGCACAAGTGCAGAAATCTAAAAAACTAATATATAGAATAGAAACCTACTTGGCAAGTTCTGAATATGGTATTTATTCTAAAAGAAGCTAAAAAGTTGTATGCTAGATTGAAGGAATACAAACTGGTAGTTTGTAGTTCTTGGCATACATTAGACTAGTTGGCATAAACACAAAATAAATCCTTATTAAAGCAAAAGCATCTGAATCTAAAAAGTAAGACTAGATGCTTAACAATTAAATTATTATATATAGTAATATATACAAACATATAGGCTGCCGTCAATAGAAATCAAGCAAATCTACATTTTAAAAAAAATCAATACCTTAACTTTCATAGCTCAAATCTCAATGAATTTTAAAGCTATCTTGTTGCTTTACTATTTAAAAGAAAGCTTAGATAGTAAGCTTTCTTCTGGTTATTAAATCATCAAGATAGCTTTAAAATTCATCGAGATATGAGCTATGAAATTTAAGGCATTGATTTTTTTTAAAATGTAGATTTGCTTGATTTCTATTGACGGCAGCCCATATGAACAATTAAAAATAATAATACAAACAATAAATTACATATATACAGTATATAAACACAAACACAAGCTTCTACCTATATATATTCTCTTATATATAACTACTAAGCTTATTATAGAATTTCTTCTATAGATATGTCTAAGATTTAAGGATAGGATATTAAAGATCTAAGTAACCAGATCATGGGTGGTTCTCAAAATATTAGCTACCTCCTATACAAGGAAGAATTAATTAATAACAATTAGACTTAATGTACAAAGCAGGCTTTAGTTTCTTGCAAAGCCATAAAAGCCAGACATATAATAAACAATTCTATAAAAAAAAATTTAAAAGGTTTTAGCTTCTAATTTATCAAATCTTGCTAAAACTCTCTCTCAAATCACTTTCTTTACAACATCAAAAAAAGCCACCATTTTATTTATATTTATAAACACTATTTTACCCAAATCAAAACTTCCCAAAAATCCTACTCTTGAGGATTCAAATAATAACTATACATCCCCAACTACAAACACTATACTAGACAAATCGATTAATCTCTTTCCCTTTAGTTTACTTGATCTTATAATCCTAATACATGTTATAACAAATTCTTATTCTATTACAAACTCCAACTTCTACCTTTATCTCAAACAATTACCTTCTTTATACAATTTAATAAATCAAACTATCCAATATTCTTTTTTAAATAATACATCAAAATTTTGTTTAAACAAAAACAAAACAAAACTTTGAAGAGATATATATATACTTACTACATGAAACCTCTTTATTATATAATTATTTTCTACTTTTTTTTAAAAATTTCTCTAACTTTTAAAACACTTTCCTCAAATCTAACTATCCAATATCTACAAATATACTATTTCTACAAACCTGCAAATCTTCTTTAAAACAACCTTCAAATTATCTTATACTAAACTCTTCTTCTATTTTAGAATATACTTCAATTCCTTTCAAAATTGCTTCTTTAATTATCAATAGCCTTACTTATCAAATAAAAAACTTGTAATTTCAGAAGCTTTTAATAACAATTTTTTTAAAATCTTGGAACTCTCTGAAATATATCTTTTAATCAAAGAAGAAAAATTCTTCAATAACCAAATTCTAAACTATACTAGTTTTTGGAATTCTTACTCTTTACTACATCAAGAAGATATTAATATTCTTATTTATCACAATATAGCAAAATATATCATCTTTTCACACAACTACAAAGGTCTTATTATTAGTTAGACCTCTATTTTAAAAATCTAACAATATGTCTCTTACAAATATATATCCTAATTCAAAAAAAGAAACAACTCTATAAAAAAGATATTCAAGAATATATTATTAATCTTTTCCAAAACTTTAACTACAAATTAATAATTATAAGAGACTTTAATAGCCAAGACTTAACTGCTTTCTCTCTAAAAAATTCTCTATGCCTGAATCACAACTTATTAAATACTTTTAAAATCAATAATACAAAAATATTTACTGCTTCTTCTTTTCTAATACCAAAACTATACATTTAAACAAGCTAATATTAAAAATAGCATTAATTAGATTTGAACTAATCTATCTATTACCAATATTGAATATACTAATATTCCTTCAAATATGCTACAAGAATTTGATCATTATATAACAGCTCTAGAAATAACAATTATCCTCAACAAAGCCAAACAACCTTAACAACAGAAAAGAAAATATTTTCTCAGGAAAAATTGTTCAAAGGAAACTATTCATAACTATGCCTTTCAAACCTCATATAATTTTTAATATATTTTTTTTAAAATCTAATCAATTACAAACCAAAACCAACTTAATCTTATATGTAATCAAATACACAAAGCCCTAATTAAAGCAGCTAACAAACATATTCTTTTTAAAAAAATTAAAACAATTAAAGAAATTCAAAAACTCCCATCACTTAAACAATCACTATTTTTTTATAAATATAAACAAATCTAATTTCTTAAAAACTACTTTTCTCATCCAATTTCTTAACTAATATCTAATTCAATATCCTAAAAACTTATTTTAAACCAAGTATCTAACTTATACCCAAATTAAAAATAAATTTCAACTAGTTAAATCCTTCTTTGATTATCAATACCAACAAAATTTATATGGTAAAATTAAACAAAAAATAGAAAACTATGATAAAACCATTACAAAAATATCCAAACTATTCTACAAAAACATCTTTGAAAAATATAACAACATTAATATTGACTGTCTTCTACTTAATAATACCCTATTAAAAAACACAATAAAATCTTAAATTAAATATATAGCCACTTCTTAGAATACTTTTTAGAAAAACCTTTACACCCAATTTCTTCTAACTTTTAATAACACTACTAACCATATCCAGAACTCAAATTTAATTACAATGAACTATTTAAAACAATTTCAGATTAGGAATGGTCTAAATAAACTTCAACTTTTCAAATCAAAAAGTAGCAGGACCTTTAGAAATTTGCTATAAACATATTAAATATGCTAGCCTCTTAGCACAAAACATTCTCAAATTCTTTATTAACAAATACCTCCAACTACAAAAAACCCAACAGAATAAATATCTTTTTTATTCTAAAAAAACCTAATTGAGACTTTATACTTAATCAAGTCCAATCTATATCTATTATTAAACCTCTTAAAAAGTTCTTTGCCAAAATTTTTACTAACTGTTTAGACAAAATAATCTCATCAAACAATCTTTTCTTAAATCTAAACTTTGCAGCATTTAAAAATTTCTCAACACATACTCCAGTTTAATTTTATACAATACTATTGAATACTATATCTTTTACAACAAAGAAGTATAGATACTGTTTTAGAACATGTTCAAAGCCTTTGATAGAATCAATATCAAATAGCTATGAGATACTTGCTTTAGAATTAGTATTCTTACTCTTAGTATCAAACTAATAACTGAATTATATATTTTCTAACTAGCTAAAGTAATTACAGCTTATAGCTTTTTATTACCAATTCAGATTAAATCTGATATTGAACAAGAAGAAATCTATTCTTCTCTTTTATGGAAAATTTACTATAACTCTATCTTTACCTTTATATTTCAAAAATATAATAACACCTTCTTTTATAATATTAATGGCATAAAAAGTAACAAAACAAAATTAGAAGCACTAGTAGATTTCGCGGAGGAGGAAAAATAGATATATTGGGTATCTGC
>CAJVPU010002620.1:0-10320 GCA_910591775.1 Dentiscutata heterogama | reverse complement strand
TTTTTTAAAAAAATTGTCAGTATAGACAGATTTTACTATGATGTTGTTATATTCAGATGTCGGTATAACCAGAGTAATGTGTAATAATAAATAAAATAAAATAAATAGCTATACAATATTGTTATACTAAAGCAGAAACAGATATATATTAGCTTTATTAAAAGTTATAAGTTATAGATTAGAATTTAAATAAATAAATATTAAATATACAATCAAGTATAGTATAACTATATTAATATAAAATACTACAATTTAAATAAACAAAAAATTTTATATATTTAGTATAAAGTATAAAATATCTTTTTAAAAAATATATCATAGCAATCTACTGCAATTTTTTTTAATATTAAAAGTAAGACTAGTGTTTCTATAAACCTGAACTGAACTAAACTTTGGGGTTGTATATCAGAATCCTGATATACAAAATTCTGACACACAAAATCCCGGCAACAAAATCTTAATACACAAAATTCTGACAAATTAAATTCCTAATTTTAATATTTTTAGGATTTTAATTTGTTGAAATTTTGTATATCAGGATTTTGTTGCCAGGATTTTGTGTGTTGGGATTTTGTGTGTCAGGATTCAGATATACAACTGAACTTTAGTTATTTAATATTGAACTTTTAAGTCAAGTTCATATTTAGTTTAGGTTTAATATGAACTTTTAAGTCAGGTTTATATACAGTTTAGATTTAATTCAAAGGTCATGAATATGTTCAGGTTTAGTAGTAGTTTAGTAACAAAATATAGTAAATTTTTTTTTTGTTTTTAGAATTTTTACATTTAGAGTTTTTTTAAAAAATCTTTTTTTTTACTAAGTAAACCTATTTTCAACTTCTAAGAAAAGTTGTAGAAAAATGCCTTGCGATTAGAATAGTAGTTAAAATATTAAAATCAGCCTAGTTGATAACGAGATATAAGTATTTTGGTTCTTGTAACTATATATTTTTTTCTTTATATAAATAAAGAAGTAACAAATAGCTATCAAAAGAAAAATACTTATATCTTGTGATCTACTTGGCCAATTTTAATTATGTAACTATCATTTTGATTGCAAGACATTTTTCTACAACTTTAATTAGAAGTTAAAAAGATATTTATTTCACAAAAACTTAAGATCAACAATATTTTGTATAATTTTATTAATAAAATTATAAAAAATATTATAATCATCAAAATTTTACTAATTAATAATATATTTAAGTTCTAAATAAGCTTGTTTTATATATAAAACTATACTATAATAGTATATATTTATATTATAATTTTAAAAAAAATAATCTTAATTTTGAAAATATTACTCAAAATTCAAAATTAAATATAGTTTTCTTAAATTTTACAAATATAAAGTAAACATATACCAATATAATATATTTTTATATATAGAACAGAATTACTTAGAATATAAATATATTATTAATTAATAAAATTTTGAGAATTATATGATTTTTTATAATTTTATTAATAAAATTATAAAAAATATTAGTATACTCGAAAGTTTATTAATTAATTCTATATTTATATTTTAAATAAACTTGTTATATATATAAGAATACATCATATTGATAAATATTTATTTTATATTTATAAAATTTAAAAAAACTATGCTTAATTTTGAATTTTTGATCAAAATTTTTAAAATTAAAATTATTTTTCTTAAAATTTAAAATTATAATATGAATATATGCTGATAATTAATTAATAAAATTTTGAGAATTATAATATTTTTTATAATTTTATTAATAAAATTATGTAAAATATTATTGATCTTAAATTTTTAAAAGGTAAATATCTTTTTAACTTCTAATTAAAGTTGTAGAGAAGTTTCTTGCAATTAAAATAGCAGTTAAATCATTAAAATTGGTCTAGTAGATCATGAAATATAAGTATTTTTCTCTTTAAAGCTATTTGTTTCTTCTTTATTTATATTAAGAAAAAAATATATAGTTGTGAGAACTAAAATACTTATATCTCATGATCTACTAGATTGATTTTAATATTTTAATTATTATTTTAATTGCAAATACTTCTCTACAACTTTTCTTAGAAGTTGAAAATGGATTTACTTAGTAAAGAAAAAAATTTCTTTAAAAAACTTCAAATTTGAAAATTTTAAAAACAAAAAAAATTTTTACTATATTTTGTTATTAAACTACTACTAAATCTAAATATGTTCATAAATCTTGAACTGAAATCAAAACTTTAAATTCAGGTTCAGTTTAGGTTTATAAATTCGAAGTTTAGTTCAGGTTTAGGTTCAATAATCTGCAAATTTTATAGTTTATGTTTAGGTTTAGGTTCAGGTTCACTGAATCTAAACTAAACTAAACTAAATCTAAGAACTCTAATAAAACTTAAGATTATTTGTTACAATCTTTAATTGCTTATATAATTTATTTTGTAAATATGAGAAACTATTTATAATACTACTATAATTAATATAATTAATATCAAAATATTTTTTTATTTGATAAGAATTTAAATAGAATAATTGGATTAGTACTCGGCAAAATCAAACAAAAACTCGATTATCGAGTTTTTGAATCTATCGATTTGTAGTATTGTGCTTCAATTATAAAATCTATTTTTACTCTAATCTGACTTTAAACTTCATGTTAGTTACCATGAAGACTAAAGTAAGTTCGGGTTCCTATTAGATTTATATATATACTAAAAAATAAAATTTGTATTTAATTCCCAATATTGTAAATTGTTAGATTCAAAAACTCGATAATCGAGTTTTTGTTTGGTTTTGCCGAGCACTACTTTCGCTAATATAATTTGCTTTAATAAATTAATTGAAGCATTGCTGCAAGTGTTGGTATGCACGTATATACACAAAATGTAAATACTTAGTTTTCTGACTGTATGTTATTTCTCTTTATTTAAATATCATAATAATTATATAATAGACAAGTTTATTAAAAGTTTATTAATTAAACAATTAATCAGTCAGAAATATAGTCTAGAACTGACGGTGGGATAAGGGTTAGACAGGTAATTGATATAATCAGTGTAATCTGGCACAGATTTAAGATGTGCTTATATCAACATTTGGGATATAGTGATATCTGGCTGGGGTGTTCCACGCTAAATGATTTACAAACATAGTGTAGCATTATATAATTGGCCCACTATATAAGATTTTTGAAACTTTGTCAATCAATTTATTAAAAAAATTAATTATAATAAAAACTATATATTTTTAAAATATTATAATTACCTTTTTAGTAAAGAAAATTCGATTCTGTAACTTGTAAATGATGTAAAAATAGTGTGATTTTAAAACTATATTGCCATATTTAATATTAATATATAAATTTTTAAATATTACTATTAAAATATTATAACTCTCTTTCTAATAAAGCAAATTCAGTTTTGTAACTTGCTAATAATATAAAAATAAACTGGCTTCAAACTATGTTGCCATATTTAATATTAATATATAAAATCTAGCAGGTTTCTATTATTTAATCGTTAAACAACTATTAAAATTTATTAAATTTATAAGTTTAGCCAATTAATAAAATGAATTAAAAAATATCTCAATATAGTTTTAAAACTACACTATTTTTATATTGTTTGCAAGTTACAGAATCAGATTTGCTTTACTAGAAAGAGAGCTATAACATTTTAAAAATACACAGTTTTTATTATAAGGTAATATGCTATCTCTATTGTAATAAATTGATCGACATAATTTTAAAAATCTTATATAGAGGCCAATTATATAGTGCTGCACTATCATTTAGTGTGGAATACCCCAATATCTGGCTATTATATCATTTTTAAAAATTTAACATATATATATAATATAAAAATTCTTTTGGTTAAAAATAACATTTGAATATACGAATAAATTGTTTATTTAAGGAAGCGTTGATGTAACAATAAACAATGTGCAATTTAAAATTTATAAATTGAAAAAAAATCTTCATCTCTATAATATAAGATATTGTAAAATTTTTAATAAATTACTATAACTATCCTTCTTAAGTTCATATTATATAAATACATTTATATGTTAGATGTCACTTTCAAATTTCCATCATTTAAAAATTGATGTACAAATTCTTCAAAATTGTAAATTAAATTACTTTATATTTTAATCAGTATCAGTATAATTTAAAAAAAAAAAAAACTATCAAATTATTTTTATTAATTATTGCATTTGACCTCCATTACGATTATTACTACATGTTGAAGATTAAACAATTGCTAAGCACTATATTGTGCAATCTAAAAACTATCAGATAAAAAGTAGTTCAATAAAACTTAATGATTTTTGCATGAACCTCAGCGAATACAACCACAATGAAAAGTACAAAGAGCATTTTTCTTATAACAAAAACAACTTCTACTTTTACAATTTGTTTTATTACAATGACAGCCATTATTTTTCTTTAAACCTTGTTCAGTTTCTTGATTAAATATTTTATTTGTAATATTTTGAAGTGGTCTAAGTGGTCAGGTTAAGTTTTGTTGAGCACCAGCATTTTATAAAGAAATAAATTTGCCCATTGAGATTACATCAAGTTCAGAAAATTTATTAGTATTTAAGGATTCTAATTCATTTGCTGAAAACCATATATCCAAAATTCCAAACTTGCATCCAACTTGATATGAGTTGCAATTTGTTTTTTTTTGGATAACTTTATATGGTAATGCTCATCTATTCATTTTTAGCTTATCAATATCAGGAATCTGAATCTTTACAAGATCACCAAGTTTCAAATTTAACATCTGTTTTTTAGTTTTATATCATTTTTTCATAAGATTATAAATCATTTGATGGTTTTGAGCAACATGTTGATTTGCTGCTTCTCTTAATTGTGTATATTAACTAAAACTTGCACAAGAATAATTTTTTAATGATGAATTTGATGGTGTAGGAGATAAATTTTTAGCTATATTATTCATTATTAATATCTATAATATTATTATAAGCCAATGAAAGCTAATAAAATTATAAAATATATTTTAGTAAATTAAAAGTAATTTTACTAAATATATGAATATATAAAAAAAATATATTTGAATTCACATCATCAATTATATCTCATTTAACCTGTTTACCCTTTTTTTTGTCAATTAGAATTATATTCAGAATCATTTTCCTCATCATTACTAATTACAATTACATTGTTGTAATTATTATGATTTGAAGACTCAAATGCTAAAATTTTATAAAATAATTAGTATTGTGAAATTAAAAAAAAAAAATATTACATTTATAAATAAAATTAGATAATTGAATATCACCATAAGTAATATTAGATAGTTGAATATCATCATAAGTAGAATTAGATGATTGAGTATCATCATGAATAGAAAATAATTGAGTATTACTGTAAATAAGATTAGTCAATTGAGTATTATCATGAATAAAACTAGATGATTGAGTATTATCATAAATAAAATTAGATGATTGAGTATCATTATGAATAAAATTAGATGATTGAGTATTATCATGAATAAAATTAGACGATTGAATATCATTATTAGATGGTTGATTTTCTAATAGAATATTTTCTTTATGTGTAATATTTTGCTGATAAAGCATAAAGATTACTGGTAAATCTGAACATGCTTCTTGTCCAAATACCAATTAATATGGTGTAGCTTTTGTTGCTTTATATTCTTGGGTATTTATTGTCCCTATAGTTTATATAATTAAATAATTTTATTACAAAAACATAAAAAATTATATATATAATAAAGATATTTATATATTACAAATAATAATCTAATACTCCAATCACTACGTTTAGTCTCTTCCATCCATGATTTTAATTTGGATTGAAGTATATCAATGCCTTTTTCGACAGATCCTTGGCACTGTGGGTGCCTCAGCTTTCCATATATAAATTTAATTGCTGGCCAGAGTTTTACAATTTCTTTTATAATATTTCCAACAAACACACTGCCATTGTCTGTATGTAAAATGGTTGGCGGACCATAATATAAACAGAGCCATTGGAAAATACTTGCAGCCTCTTCTGCTAATTTTGATTTAGCTGACTCTGCATATGAGAATTATGTAAAATGATTTCTTATATGAATAATATAATTAAATTCACTATCTGGCACAGCTGTCATATTAATAGTGTCGATCTTTAAAAAAAATTTTTATTATTAAAATTAAAATTTAATTATTAAATTTCAAATAATAATTTAATAATTTACCTGAACATGTGCAAGGAATTTTGTAGCGATAATTGGTCTCATTGCTGGAACATGTTTAATTGCATGACATGTAGTACAAACATTACATTGCTTTACAGCATTATTTACAATTGTTTGGGGTATAAAACAATATCTTTGACGGATCTATTAATTATACATATTATATTAATATATTACATATATAATTTTATTTTATTTACATATTAAAAAAAATTAATACCTTTTAACCAAGTTTTATCTTGCTTGCCATGTTCTATGTCTTGATAAGCTTTGCAAATAACAGTATAAAAATCTTCAATTGGGCAAACTTGAGTACCACGATTATGTTTATCAGATTTAACATTCAGTTCATCAATAATTCCAACTTTAATTATATTAAAGGTATTAAGAACCCAATATTTGAAGTTTGAATCTTCATGTTTACTTAACGGGCTTCGTAAAATAGCTAGGCAATGATCATACTTTGAACGATTCATTATATGTCTTTCATTTTTTCTATTGTTCATGTAGTCATGAACGATTTTTTGAAAACTTTGAATTGAAAGAAATGAAAAAACTAGCGAAGAATTTGAAGCCATATTATGAAAAATAGCGAAGAATGTTTTTTTTTTTTTTTTTTTAATAATCAATCTAAATTATTATACTCTTATATTAAACTTTTTAATTAACGTACATACATTACATATTAATCGTATAATTTTTAAAACTACGTATGTTATATTTTAATCGGTATAAATTTTAAACTCAGGTACGTTAATTTTGAATTAATGGTTATTTAAGAGCAACATACATAATTTTGTTGTAAGCTGAATTGGAATTCTTTAATAACTTGGGCACACATTTTAAAATTCTGTTACAATCTAAGTTTATTTGGAATAAACCTAGGTGGATTCTAAATCTACAATAATTCCATTCCAACGTAAGACATATATATTGTTGTTAACTATATGACTACTTGTATCTTTATATACATTTAGTTGAGTATATCCTCTTATCACATAAAGTCTTCGATTTTATCCTACATAACAGTAATTCGAGCTTAGGAAAGGGGGTGCTATTGTTTAGAAAAATCAAGTACAATCGCATAAAATCAAAAAAAAGATTTTAGCGGCCGGTAATCTTCCACAATATCAAACAATATCAATTCGCATAATTTCTTTGTATAGTTTTAATAGCTTACTATAGCTATAGCTTTAATAGATAACTATAGTTATAGTTTTTACAGTTAGTTAACCGGATTGCCGATCAACGGATCACATCATTGGATCCAAGCACTACCCCTAGCTTTAAGTTCTTTTGGCCCTATCCTAAAGTTTAATCCGTTGTTTTATACTGTTTGTCCAAATGATAGCAATTTCAACTGTGGTGCAATTTTTGGCGAGAGGTTGAAATTCGGATCATCCATCAATCCTATCAATTTCCAATTCTTGTTCTCTTTTGTTGCAAGACGGATTGTTGGTTGTAAATTTTGTCTATAAAGAATTCGAATACTAAGGAACTAATTGATCCACAACATTTATGCATCCAATTGGATTTCCTTTTTCATAGTATTCACCAGGTTTTATAACTGTCCATGACATCTTGTAATTTAAGTTTCAGTAAAACATGTCTTTCGTTACCCCATATGCAATTTAGACCAAAGTTTGAAGATTATTCTATTCAAGGAAGTGATAGCATCAAAAGCAACGTCGTATAGGATGAGAGACCATTCAAAAAATGCATAGTTTGAGGTCTCATAACAAAATGCAGCAATGGGATATTTTAATTTCTTTGTATGAAAGGTTTAATTTTATATCTGCCAATTTAAGCTTTTAAAATGTGAAACTATCTCCTATTTATAATATAAACAAACATCTATATTTCGCTTTTCAGAATATCCTTATTTGTTATTAACGATACCACAAAGAATTTTTTATGTGGAAATTTATGGGTTAACATTCTTATTTTTAAGCTTATCACAGATAATTGAGATTGTAGTAGATAGAATCTTAAGGTTTTACAGAATGATTTCTGATATCTTTTAGTTGCAGTTTAGTGCAGAACGAACGTAGATATCGATTATCGGAGTCTAATGAAAAAAAATAATTGTTCTACAATATTTGTTGTCAGAAAATTAAGGATCTGCAGTTGAGCACATATCGATCTATATGTTTTGTAAAAAAAGACGGTTTTTACTTCTAAGTTAACATTTGCATCCTACAATATAATTAGTATATATTTTTTTATTATAACAAAAAATTTTTGTTATTCATATTTTTATACTATCTATGCTTTTTTCCTTTTATGCCAAAACTTTTGAAGTATCTTACTTTGAAAATGGCGTTTTGAGACTATCGACGAAATCAAACTCGAAGTTTAATTGGTTTGCACTCACGTTACCTTTCCTACACATTTAACATTTATTTTTCATCTATCTATTTTATTGAATATAGATTGAATTGTCATAACATATTTAAAGATCTAAACTGAATTCGCTTTCAAGACACGTTCGAACTCAATCATTGCTTAGAGGTTTTTTTTTTTTTTGTGTATTTTAATATAACCTCTTGATAATGACTAAATGGTATTTAAATTCCATTTAGAAAATGTAAAGAGGCTTTATTCTTATTTTTAACTAGATATTATAAACCAATTAATTTGTTACTGCTGTTGCATTTATGTCAAAATCTTTGATATGCTTAAGTATTTTTAGTTTTGTTAAAACTTCAGAGTTCTTTTGCTGATCATTTTTATTCCAACAACATCATTTCATCACGTTCACATAATACTGTGGAGCTTCGTTGTTAATGGGCGATAGGAAACTATTACTTATTTTCTGCTTCGCATTCAATAACTATATTACACAAAGTCAAATCCTTATCCGCAGCTATCTGCATCCACAAAAATTGTAATATTTACTGAGAATAAAACGTCGTAGTTTAGGTTATGGTTAGGACAATAGAGTTTCTATTAGTAAATTTTTACGAGATGCATTTTTTAATTAGGCCGCAGAAGGTGGTTTCTTAATTAAAATTTCGAGCTATCTCTGTTTTTTTTTTTGTAAAAAATGTTAAACCTGATCTTGAAGTTTGATTTGTCAAAAATCACGGCAGGGAAAAGTTATGAATACACTTCTGTAATACGGTATACAAACATGCATACATAAATACGTGTTTAAAATTACTTTTGTATGTTCACCGTTCGTTAACAAAAGGCCCGAATTGAATTTTAACCTACAGCAATGGAAGATTTAAAATTTATAACTTCATACAATGACATTGTTTTACCGACTGCATGGGATATTGAAAATAAATCACCATTTATTGACATAGATTCAAGTGGACTTAAAGTGAGTTGTACAGGTAATATGAAATGAAATCTCGCTAAAACATATTTAATGTGTTATGATAATCATCGGCATTTAAAAGAATATCTCAGCTATTTAATTTATTAAAAATCATTTAATTAAAGATCCTGATGACTATAAAGCTGTAATCGTTCGAGCAAATAATCCAATCCCTTCAGAATGTGGGAAATTTTACTTTGAAATTAAAATTATAAACAAAGGAAAAAATGGGTAATATTAATAATTATTTCGTACCATAAACATCACCTTTTGTTCTAGTAATTTTTATAATCATTTAATTCTATTTTCTTAATAGAAGGATTGGATATTGTACAAAACAACCGATAAAAAAATTGACGATTCAAATTATATGAATAATATTTTCATGCCTGGTAATAACAAGTATTTATTTTATATTCTTATTATAGATTAACGTCTATATCATATCTTTTAGGACAGAAAAATGAATCATGGCGGTGTGGTTACCACGGTGACGACGGATATTCGTTTTATTCAGGAAGTGGTGAGCTATATGATTTTTTAGATCCTCCTGGATATACTACTGGTGATATAATTGGATGTTATCTAAATTTTAAAAATAAGATAAAATTTTATACTAAAAATGGAATTAACTTGGGTAGCCATCATTTTAGAAATTGAAGTTTATATCTTTTAACGTAAATAAAAGATTCAATAATTATAAAATATTTTAAAGAATTGCATGCCATTTACCTAACGATTTGGAAGACAATCTATACCCTTGCGTTGGATTTAGATCGCAAGGCGGATCAGTAGAAGTGAACTTT
>CAJVPU010002619.1:0-10322 GCA_910591775.1 Dentiscutata heterogama | reverse complement strand
AATTGTAAGTTAATATGTAAAATTTTGTGTAATTACATTTTAATTCAAATGTATCAAGTTGGTGTATCATGCTTAATAAGACGACCAATATTAGTAAATTATTATCGATAGTATACTCAATTTCTTAGAATGTAAATGTGGGTTTTCTAGGCAAAATTTAATTAAGACTAAATTATGTAATGCTTTAAATGATAATATATACATTGCACATGTTAATAATGGTTGGGTTAGAAAAAACTGATGTAACAGAATTTAATTTTAGCGATACATTGAATATTTGGTATAAAAGTAAAGCAAGAAGAATAAATAAATATTAGTTACTATATTAGGTATATATTAATTACATATAAAAATTGCAATGCTTTTATCTAAGTTATAATGTAAATATTATCGTTATACCTCATTAAAATTGTCCCGATTCAAAATTAGGCTACTTGAATAGGAGTTTGACGAATTACTCTAGTAGAACTAGAATATTCAGGTAAGTGTTAAAATTAGAGTTGGTTTTAAAGTAAAAAAAAAAAAATTAATTTTAGTAAATATAATATAATTTGGTTAAAATTGCAAAATTTTTATCCGGAACTGTCACATTTCTTATTGATATCAATAAAAATTCTTATAATTTGTAAAGAATTAAAAGATTTATGAAACTTACAAAAATCTTAAAGGAAATTTACTCATTTTAAAAGATATAAATTATTACTTTCGTTTAATGGCGGTTAAAGAAGCGTACTTTATATAAATATATATATATATTATCTGTTATTAATGCAGTACTTATATTACGTATATATATATATACATACAATATTGCATTAGATTGTTTTTTTTTGGCCAATAAAATTTTAATATAGTGTGGATCAAAAACGATACTTATTGAATGGCCGGCATTTAATATACAACGTTTTAGCCCTGTTTCGAAGATAGAACATCTTTAGCAAAGGTTGTAATAATTAACATAATTTCTACTCGAATATACAGCCAAGCCTCGATATAATCACCAACTTGAAAAACGAAAATCTGGTGATTATAAAAAGTTGTTATTATATAAAGGACAAATTTTATATGTTTTATAATAGCTCAAGTTAAAAAATATCAAGGTCGTGACTATATCAAGAGTGACTGTATGATTGTAATAAATTTCGCAGATATGTAAATCGATTGGTTGCCCGTAATCAAGTGATGTCAAAATGTTCAATATAGAAAGGCAGATCAGCTGATTCACTAACATGACGCGAGAGCAAACGCGAGTTTAGTGTTTTGATACCTTTTTTGACCATCGTGACTTTTCAATAACGCGCAAGCCTTTTGTAATCAAAATAATATCAAAAACATCAGTTACATTGACGCGACAACTTAAACTGTTATATAAAGACTGCCTTCATACCTTTACTCACTTTTAATTATAACCATCGAATTATTTCATTGTGAAAACATTGTTATTTCGTACTAAAAGAATCAAATATACATACACACACAACTGTTTTAACTTATAATAAACATAAATAATAAAAATGGCCAAAGAAAAGTCCGCAAAGAAATCAGCTGGTGGTAAATAACAATAATAGATATTATTATGATCTTGATATTTTCGTTTTAATTTTCTTCGCTTATATATTTAAAAATAATATTAGCCAAGAAACTTTCCCCTTATAATAAGTTCATGAAAACCGAACTTGCCAAAGTCAAGACTGAAAATCCTACTCTAAATCACAAAGAGGCTTTCAAAATGGCCGCTCAACGTTGGAAAGACTCGTAAGTTTTTTATTTTTCAAATATGTAAGGTTTCGTTTTTATATTTATGTACTAATATATTTTTCGATCTTTTTTTTTTTTTTTTTTAAATTAATAGAGCCGAAAATCCTAAAAATCAATCAAAATAGGCTTTAAAAGTTTTCTACGCCCACAACTATTTTTATGATGCATTTTCATAATCGTATTTTTTTTTTAGCAAAAAAAAAAAGGAAAAATAGACTGGTTACATTTGGTGGGTGTAAAAGGACGAACATTTAATCATGAAACATTTATTTTTTTCTTTCTCTTCTTTTCGATACATATGTTTATATGTCGTATATACATACATTTCTCTTTTTTTCTTGACAAGTGTTTCATTACAACATATAATTTCTTATAATTGTACATGTTTATATCATAGTTAGAAGTAAGTCAAAACATATACAATAAAAACTATACAAATTTAAAAAAATTATATATAATTGAGACAATATTGTGCATGGAATTTTTTTTTTTTGAATTTCTTTCGCTGCGAATTTATCATGGTGATCATGAGGTTACACATACGTCATGATATTTTTTTTTTTTTTTTTTTTTGGATAAGATCTAAACATGATAACACGTAGTAACTTATCGTTATTAAACGCAAGAAATACTGTACAATGTCAAACCCGCATCAATTCCAATGTCGCATGTACGAAGCAAAGTATCCCGAGGTTGACGACCTTGTGATGGTCAATGTTCGCCAGATCGCTGAAATGGGTGCCTATGTTAAATTGGTACAGCTAAAAATTTTATGTTATCGTTTATAAAGGACTTTCCTAAAAGCTTTTTGAAATTTCACCATGTTTTAGTTGGAATACGATAACATTGAGGGTATGATCCTTTTGTCTGAGCTCTCAAGAAGACGCATTCGCAGTATACAGAAGCTAATTAGAGTTGGTAGAAACGAGGTGGTAGTCGTATTAAGGGTTGACAAGGAGAAAGGTATATTGCTATAATTTTTTTCGCGATTTTTGTCCTTTTTTTGCGCAAAATTTTAATGGCCTTTTGCATTTATGCGATCATTTTTAAGGTTACATTGACTTGTCAAAACGTCGAGTTTCGGCTGAGGATGTCGCGAAAGCCGAAGAAAAATTTAATAAATCTAAAGCAGTTTGTTTATTTTTGTTTTTTTGTGATGTATCGATTTTTCTTTATATATTGTTTAATTTATAATTTTTTTTTTTTAGGTTCATAGCATAATGCGTCATGTTGCCGAAAAGCAAAATCTTGTCCTTGAGGATCTGTACAAGCAAATCGGATGGCCGTTATATAAAAAATATGGTCATGCATATGAAGCGTTTAAATTAGCGATAAGGTAAGTTTAAGATCTTAGATCTTATTTATTATTTATCAAAATATTTTAAATATTTTCTAGATCTTTTTTCTTTTTTTTTCCTGATATAGTGAACCAGAAAAGATTTTTGAAGGCCTCGAGATATCTAAAGAAATACATGATGAATTGCTAAATAATATTAAACGAAGATTAACCCCACAACCGAATAAAATTCGTGCTGGTATGCTAGAAATTTTTTATAATATTTCTTTGTTTCTTAGCTTAATTATTATTGTTGCTCCATATAGACATCGAGGTGACTTGTTTTGGTTATGATGGTATCGATGCTATTAGAACGGCCCTTAGAGCTGGTGAAGCATGTGAAACAAGCGATATGTCAATTAAGGTACTTTATTAATATTTTTATAAACAATTTGGTGTCATTCTAAGATTTATAGTTTGTTAATTTTGTATATTAGGTTAAACTAGTCGCCCCACCATTATATGTTATGATCACCAATGCGTTGGATAAAAATTTAGGAATTGAGATGCTGGAGAAAGCCATTTCCACAATACAAGAGACTATCGAGAAAGCCGGAGGAAGTTTGTCCGTTAAAATGAGGGTTAGTATAAATTTACTTCTGTTATTTTATTATTTATATAGTTACAAAATTTTTACTTTTATAATTAGCCGAAAGCTGTGAGTGAAGCTGATGACCGAGAACTTGCTGCACTTATGGCTAATGCTGAAAGAGATAATGCTGAAGTTTCAGGTGATGAAGACAGTGATGCTGAAGCTGCTGAAACGGATTAATTAATTCCATTTATGTTATTACATGAAAATAATATATCATATTTATCAATGTTATAGAGTGTTGGGTTTTTGTAAAAATACTCTGTAAAAATACTAAATTTAAAAATTCGGTGTTTTTTTATATTTATACGTATGTTCGTGTACAGTACAATGCAATAATCCCAAATTAACATCAAATTTAGAATTCTAAAATGCTATAACTTAATAAATACTCCTTCGATACATAAGACGAGAAGTAAATAAATGTGATTAAATCGTCTTTTATATAGTATACAGTATTTCACCTTAACTCGTAAAGATCTGAATATTTACATCATGTGTAGCGGTAGTAATTTTAAAAACTTAGTTAAAGGGTAGTCCGCAGTTAAAGGGTCAAAATGGTAAAAATCGGCGCAGTTTTACTAATTGTCTACTGCATAAAATAGAGATTAGGCCCGGATAAGGATTACCCGGATAACCCGCTTATCCGGGTAGAAACTTCGTTAACCGGTTAACCCAGATAAGAAATCAAAATTTAGAAAATAAATAAAACAAACCGGTTTATCAAATTAAAATGCGATTCACGACGTCATTTGAACCAAGATCGGGTTTATTTGATTCGAATATTTTTAAGTCGTGAAATAACCCGATTTATTTGCATTATACTGTTATATTAGGAGTGCGCCAGGGCGACCACCAAAAGTCCGATCAGGTGATAAGGCGCCACAACCACAGCATAATTTCTTTGAATCTACATACCGACACAACTTTATTGTTGTGAAAATTTCTTATATACAAAACAATACTAATACATATACTACTGGTTATTAAGATATATATGGCTGTGGCATCTTATTACCTGATTAGACTTTTGGTGGTCGCCCTGGTGCACTTGTTATATTAGCCAGTTCTGACCTTTAAAGCTCATTATTGAGACTTTTTGTGATTGGACCTAAATTAAGAACTCCAAATTACATATTTGATTTTTGAGATTAATAATAAGAAATGCAAAATTTTTTTGATATTTTAACCAGGTTAGCCAGGTTATTCAAGTTAACCAGATTGTTATCTGGTTAAGAATTTGTTATATAAGTCTAATGATTAAACCTATCACAAAAAATGCCACTTGGGTTACCCATAGATGAACCTATGAGCCACCTAAGTAGAACCCAGATGGGTTAAAAAAGCAACCCTTTTGGACAGATTTATAAGTTATCTAGGTAAAAATAAAGCATTACAGCTGTTTTTATAAATTCTGAAACAACTAAAAAATTGCTAATAACCAAATTGATATTGATTTCAACTTAGTAACTTATCAATTTGGTTATTAGCAATTTTTTTAGTTGTTTCAGAATTTATAAAAATAGTTATAAAAATAAAATAATAATTTTATTTAAATTAGTTAAATAAATCAACTCTTCCTGATGATCTCTTATACCAAAAAAAATACAATAAACTTTTTTGACAAAAAACAGTAGACTATAATAGCTGAGAGTGGCTCAAAACTAATAAACTGGCACCTGTTATTTAGAAATAGTTCTTATATACTACCTGCTAATAGGCTTAAAGCTTATCACTCACTATGAAGATATTACTTTTTATTTAGAAGTAGTTTTCATATACTATTTGCTAACAAGTTCAGGGTTTATCACCTACCGACAAAAAAATTAACAGTTTACTGGGCTTTATATATTCTACTGCTTGCAGAAAAAAATATATGTTCTTTAAAAAAGAGTATAAAAGCTATTTTCTATATTATCACCCACTTGCTTTTTCTATAAAATTTTCATAAAAAGTAGGCAAAACAGCTTACTTTTATCAAAAAATTAGCATTGTTTACTTCTTCTAAATTCAGACAATGTTGTAGATTACAACCATGTGTTTCAGATTGTTTATAGTCATATTCATAATACTACCAATAGAAAATCAGTATATAGATTTTAATCATTTCCGATATTAGTTATATATCAAGAAGAATTCTATGTTAAGGTGTATCTTACAATAGAGATATCTAATATTGTATTAGTTATAATTTTTTAGTCTTATATATAGGCTTAATAGTGTATATCTTTTGTTTTGTTTGTCTTACTTTCTTGTTATTAGTTTTTTGCTTTTTTCATCTTTTTCTATTTATGATCAAATCTAATTTAGAAATTTAGTTTATTTTCCCATTTTTCTTTTTGTTTTTCTCTTTTGTTTTTTTTTTGAATTTGTAGCTTTTTTTTATAAACTTAGCATTTATTTTCTTCTTTTATAAAAATATAAGAGATAAACTATTCTGCCTGAATCTAGATAGAAAAGTTTTAAAGATTATAAGTAGCTGAATACTATACTATAGCAGTTTTTTAAATGCATATAGCAGCGCATATGGATTTTGTTAGCAAACATTAGTGCGATAATCATATTTAAGTACTTTTAGAATAGCTGGATAATAGCCAATTATAAACATTAGATAGTTTAGCTTTTGTAAACTTATATACATCTAATAAATTCTGCAAGGTTATCAAAAAAAAAAAAAATAATAAATTACTCTTTAGTTGATTCATAGATTACTAATTAAAAATATTATTAATTATATTAGTGATTAAATTATTGCTTTATACTTACAAAATTCAATTTAATAATTTTAGCATCTACTAGTACTAAAATAAATAATATAATTTTTTAACTTATTATGATTGGCTAAAATAGATTACAAAACTTAATTGCAATATCTACAAAAAGAAAAATAAAGCTAAAGTTTTATCAAAAATGCTAAAAAAAAATACTAAATTACTTAATGAAGAATAATAGAATACTTATCTAAATTTAAAAATATTATTTCAAGCTTTTATAATCTTAATTACTTAGACCAAATTTTTTTACATCTTAATTAAAACTTTATTACTATTAGATTTGAGTTAAACAATATAGTAATAGTAATATAAATTTGTATATATTAGTATAATATTGCAATTATTTTTATCTAGTAGTTATTTAATATATCTTATACTTTTTTAATTTATATTTAAATTGTGATTCTAATCCTGATTAATAATTATATGAATATAATTATTAAAAAATTAGTTATATTACTTACTAGTAAAATTAAATTAAGAGTTTGGGCTCTATAGTTTACTTGTTAAGTTACCAAACTTCCACAAAAGTTAAGTCTAGATTTACAGTTCAAATCAGGCTAAAGGCAAAAAAAAACTCTATAATCTATAAGTAAGAAGCTAAATCAAACACAGAGCCCTATGAAAGTTCAAATATAGTATGGATTTAATAGAAAATTCATGGAAAAAAATTAAACTATAGAGAGTTGGCACTATATATGACAAGTAGCAATTATTGAAGATTTAGAAATTAGATTACATAAATAAGTTTCTAGATATCAAAACTATAGAGAGCAGATACTATATATAACAAGCAGTAATAATAGAAGATTTGAAGCAAATAGGTTGTATATATAAATTCTCAAAATGCTTAAATAACACCAACAACCCAGATGATTTAGAATTTTAATTAGGAGAGTAATACTAATATTCCAAACTAGAAGTAATAAGTAAAGCAGAGAATATAGTAAAGATCTTCTAAATAGTATTACAATGCTATAGCCTTCTTAGTGTAAATATAGCAAAGTAACAAGGTCACCCGGTGCAGTGATATACTTTATGAATATACATGGGGTGGACATGAAGTGTATACTTTAACTTCACAGCAGGAGGCAAACAGTCCGATATTATAACAGTTTATAGATAATAATATTTATTTATAATAAATTCACAGTGATAACCTTGCCTGTAGGAATTACTCTAGAGGGAAAATATTACACTTTACAAATAGAGAAAGGTAAAGGAGTGGGGCTAGATTTTATAAGAGAGTAGTGAACTCTATCTTGAGTGGAAGGGGCAAAAGCTCCCTTTTTATAACTTTTCTACAGGTAGAAGTGTAGTGGTATAATTGCTATACTGTGTAGAGGTACTTAGAGGCGGTGTTGTACACAGACGTTGTCCGGCTAAAATTACAGGGACACGGACAGTTTGGGACAATGTCCCATGTCCCAGACAATGTCCCATGTTCGTGATGATGTTCCATCTTATGGGTTTATCAAACGATCTGATTGGCTAACAAGGCCACTCTTATTACAATTTAATTGTCTGAGACAAAAAAATTTTTCATGGACATGTCCACGAATGTCCCGTCCCGGACTGTTCGCTGTCCGTGTCTGTATCCTATGACAACACTGCTTAGAGGCACTTTGTGTAGAGGCACTCAGAGGTACTTTGTGTAGAGACACTCGAAGGCACTTTGTGTAGAGGCACTCGAAGGCACTTTGTATAGAGGCACTTGGAGGCACTTTGTGTAGAGGCACTTGGAGGCACTTTGTGTAGAGGCACTCAGAAGCACTTTGTGTAGAGGCACTTAGAGGCACTTTGTGTAGAGGCACTCGGAGATACTTTGTATAGAGGCACTTAGAAGTACTTTGTGCAGAGGCACTTAGAGGCACGTGTATCACATACTATTTTACTTAGCTACAATATTACTGTGCTATATTATTTTACCTAATGGAGTCTCTTCTATACTAAATATAATTAACTATAACTAATAATATAATAATAATATAATAATAACTATAATGCTATGATATAATAATATAATAAATAATACAAAAACAGAATATTTCCTATACTATGCTATGCTAGTATTACTCTGTATTACAACCTACTTTGTAATACTAGTTAAAGAAAAAAACTTGTAAATAAAGTACTATTAATATTACTAACTTGATTAAAAAGAAAAAAAAATACAAAATATAAATATAGATATAATTGAAATTACAAATCTAGTTAAATAAAACAAATTATATAATTAATATTATCTATCTAGTGAAAACAACAAGTTGTGAATAAAATACTATTAAAATTATCTACTTGGTTAAAAAAAAAAACTACAAATTATTATTTACTACAACTTTTTTTGATAATCCCTTATACTAAAATTTTTAAAAAAAATCTAAACCAAAAACAGTAAACTAAACATATAAGTTATCCTGGGATAAGAATAAAACTATAAGTTAATACTTGTTGTTAGAGATAGTTCTAATATACTACCTGCTAGTAGCTTAAAGTTTATTATTTACTATAGAAATAGCACTTGTTATATAGAAGTAGTTCTTATATGCTACTTGCCAACAGGCCCAGAGTTTATTGCTTACTAAAAGGAAGAGTTGCTTCTTGAACTATATATATCTAGTTTTTGTTTTTTAAAACATTTTTTCTTTATTAAAAATTTTTTGCCAAATATATGAAATATTCCTACTATACTATTACCCACTCCTTCTAGCAACAAAATTTTTGAAAAAATAAACAAAATAGCTTATTCTTGTTAAAAGATTGGCAATATTTACTCTTTTTAAATTTAGATAACATAGTAGATAACAACTACATATTTGGTATAAACAAATATAGTACTACTTCTTAAACTAGATTCTGGTTAAAGAATCTATAATAACAGTAGCAAGTAGCTTGAGATACAGGTTCTCAGGTAGTAGCAGCACTTGGCTTAAAATACAAACTAGTAAAGTATTAGTTAAAACTTCTAAAGCTAGTTATTAGATCAGAAAAAAAGATTATATAATAAGGTATAGCTTTATATTCAAGTTATACAGAGTTGTTTCTAGTATATAATTTTTATCAGCCTTGCACAGGTTATAATAATACTATTAGAACTTAGTTTTTCTTTTTATATTTTTTCTTTTTCACAATTAGTACTTCTTTTTTTTTTTTTTGTTTTTTTTTTTTAATTATTTTTATTAAACCTTTTATAAAATTTTTCTTCTTGTTTTGTGCTTCTTAAAAAGAAGAAAGAATTAGAAAAAAAATAAGTAGATCTGACAAGGTATACAACAATCTGTGCATAATCATGGAGTATACTACTATCTAGTATAAAATCTTGAGCAAGTTCAAAATCTCTGTGTAGACTAATACTTGTTATAGCAGATTACATTGGGTATTTTCTAATAAGTTTTTATTAGATTAGAACTTTATACTTAAAGATATAGTATCCCTTAAACTATAGGCAATTCCAGACAAATTTGTCTAGATAATTGCTATAAATTTGTTTATGATTTATTTTTTTTAAAATTTAAAATATTTAAATAAATTTTTTTTTAATAATATTTAAAAATAAGAATTATATTATAGTAGTATTTAATTTTATATTATAAGAAAAAAAGTTTGGGTTATTTATAAGGCATTTACTAATTTCCCCCCAGGTTTCTTATTGGTCATCAGTAGATCTCATCTCTGATTGGCTAACAGCTTATCACATGCTAATGTTACATTTTACCGGTATGCCTGTATATATTATAGTATTACCATTACTACTAACGCTAACACAAAACGATATTTAGAACTGTGTATTACTGACGCTAACACGATTGTTAAAAAAGTTTTGGGCAAGATCTATGTTTGAAAGTGACAGTACTAAGTCGTA
>CAJVPU010002618.1:0-10322 GCA_910591775.1 Dentiscutata heterogama | reverse complement strand
ATAGTCTTCCAAGACCATATATGGAGACCCAGATGTGAAACAACTATAGAATGGGAAAAACTGAACAACATAAACCCAAAACAAAAAAGAGAAAAGAAAGAAGGAAGGAGAGGAAAAAAAAAAAAGAAGAAGAAGCTAAAGGAAATATTAACCAAGTTACCAGAGGCCCCCCATGGTATAGAAAATATAAAAAGAAAAGGGTTCCTGAACTTTAAAGAAGAAGAATGCCTGGAGTTTACAATTAAGAAAATTAAAAGATGGATAGAAGTAGGGGTTAGTAGTTGGTGGAACTTAATATAAAAGCGATCATGATCGGCTGCAGAACCAAGACAGTGAGTCTCCTTATTGGGAAATCCCAACATGGAAATGAGTTGAATTCTGCTTTGGCAGATTACGCAAAGGTACCTAAGGCAACCGAGTAAGCTATACTTTAATTATAAGATACAAAGTACCGGAAATAGTAATAGCATTTGATAATGTAACTATTTTATAAATAAAAGTGTGGCATGATTGCCAAAAAAAAAAAAAAAAAAAAACTTCAACATCACATCAGTAACTTTCTAAATTATATTAATAACTCTTCAACCCTTGGTACTACTACTCATATCTATCTTCAACAGCTACAAAATAATCTTTGGTCTACTACCAATATTCTTTAATATTCTCATTTTATTATTGATAGTCCCAATAAGCATTCTACTACATTTCAAATTATACAACTTCTCAACTATCTCCAGATCTTAATACATGCATTCTCTAACTCATCCTGGCCTTAAACTATAAACAACAGTAATACTTCTCTTAAAAATAATCTATCAAACCACCCCAAATACAACACTTTTAAACAACATCTTAGGTATAAAAACATACTATATCTTGAGCAACTTTGCTTATGGGATAACAATACCCTTCTTGATTGGTCATATCTATCTTCCAGACTCCTACACATTTCAACTGGCAAAAAACCACTTTGGTTTACTTATCTAGAAGATACTATTCTTAAAAAACAACTATTACCACACTATTTTACCCTATTTTCAACCTACAGATATTAACTGATTTGCCTACCAAACTAACATTCTTTCCAAATCTCACAAACCCTGGGTTTTAACTTTTCACAATAAAGATATTATTATTAGACAAATTCACAAAACATACACTCATACTAACACTATATTCATAACACTCTAGCAACATAATATTGATACCTCTACTTCCTATTATTAACTTCTATCTCCTATCTTCTACACCTTCTGTGAAGGTTGCAATCTCAACTCAAATTGCATATTTAGCTGCTGTACTCTAGAAGTATCTACCATTCTTTCTATCTATTTTTTAAGAAGAAAAACACTAATAAACAACTCAACTTCAATACCAACTATTAGTGCTCAGCACAATCAAACAAAAATTTGACAGTTAAATACTTGTTAATACTTGTGATTAGGTCAGATATCAAATGATTGCAGATTAACCAATAGTCTGCATTTAGCTTTTGTTAATCTGCAATCAGTTGACATCCGATTTAAACAAAAGTATTAACAAGTATTTGACTGTCAAATTTTGTTTGATTGTGCCGAGCACTACCAACTATATTGATCTTATTCATTTCACTAAAATAAAACATCCTACCAATTTATCTTCACCTTCTACTATTAATATTAACATAACTGACTCTCCTATTTCTGCTATCTTTTACAATAGTGATGCCTCTGCAAAACTTACTATGATCTTATTATCAAACTTTTTTCAATATTATTTTACCTTCTATATTAATAGTTTTGTCATATACTGTAACTTGGCACTAACCAATATTTAATAGATGTTGGCTGGGTCCAAGTTGACAATAACAAAGTTACTTATAGCTTCTCTGCTCAAATTTCTAACTGGCCTTTTCATATAAAGCAGAACTACTCACAATACTATTAGCTATTTCTACATTCCTTCGCAACTCAACTATCGATATCTTTACTAACTCACAATCTGTTATTTCTAAATACAACAAACTCCAAGCTTTATCACAGTCTTCAAAACAGTTTAAATTTAATGCCTAGGCTATCTGGTATACACTTCTTAATATTCTCAAGTCTTTTAATATCCAATGCACTTTCTACAAAGTCCAAGCCCATTCTAACAACCCTTTTAACAATCTTGCTAACTTACTTGCAAATAGCTATTTAACCTCACCAACTCTATATTTTAATTATACTAATCTGTATAACCCTTTCTCTATTTTGCAATAGATTAAAAGCTTTATCAAAAGCCTCACTAAACAATTTATTAAATCAATTCACAATACCTAAAATATTGCTGTGTAGTTCTTACAACATTATGCTCATGAATAGTCACACTTCTCATATTTAATTAACTAGAAAGCCTTATGACTATATTTTAATAACAACCAAAAAGTATCATACAACTTCACAAACTCTAAACTAAACTATCTAAAATCTTTTTAAATCAAAATGCTTCTTAATATCCTCCTAACATATACATATATTTACTCTATATACCCCTCTATATTTATATCCTCTAACTGCTTTTTATGCAACTGCTCTAATACCTTTTTCCACTGGTACTCCTGCTCTGACAACACCTCTTTAACCCAAGCTATTAATATCTCAATATATAATATTATCTTTAATACTAATCTTAATCTTCTAATATACCAACTTAATAACTTAATACATACTATCACCTCATATCCTGCTTTTAACTCCTCTTTATTACAGCTATACCCCTACTTTCTATACTCTACACTAAAAGGTCTTATATCTATTGCTCTAATTCAATCTTTAAACCTTTTTGAAATTTCTTATTTACAAGCATTCTAACTTATTATCAAAACACTTTTAAAAATCTCTAACCAACTTTATAATAATATTTGAATTTCCTACTGGTCTCACTTTTCTTATTGGAAAAGAGCTTACCAAATCTTATCAGAATTAATACCATACTCCACACTTTACTACCTTCTAAAAATCACAGAAATAGAATTAATTACACTTATAGTTGCTCTTGTAGTTTTACTGACCACTTATATTTGGAATCTAATACATGCCCACTACTAGAACAAGCTTCTCTTAAATACAATATTTGATCCACTATGTAGATCAAATATAGTACACCTATTAATTATATCTTAATTATCCAAATCTAGATGAGTTTTGACTACTCTAGTAGGTTTAGGTCGTGGATTAATCAGTCTAAGCTTTTATTCTTGTATATAATTTATATTTATTTGTTTGTATACAAATTAAGTTTTTATATAGTTTCTATATAACTATTTATATAAATTATTTAATAAAAATATGAGCAAGACCTTACTTTAATACCAAAAAAAAAAAAAAAAAATTAATTTTTAACAAATCCTTTAATTTGCAGATTACTTCCAAAAATGATCATTAGCCAGTAACTTTTGTCAGGGGAGTGTACAATTAATTATTTTTGCTCTTAAAATATAATAGCAATACTATTAATAATTGTAGTTAAATTTTTTAAAAAAAATTTTAAAATTTTATATTTAATTTTGAAGTTAATTCTACAAATTTTGTATGTTTTTATATATAAGATTTTAAATCATAAACTTCATAATTTTTAAAAACATCAATCCAATTTGTTTAGGCTATTAAAACTCATATATTATAGAATACAAATATTGAATTTATATAATATATAAATGTTAATATTTTTTTATTAATAAATTTTTTTTAAGAGTTAATAAATTTGTAACTGCGGTTACTATAATCACATCCAATAAAGCCAATTAAATTTTAAGTTTAGGTATAACATGAAATCAAAACAATTAAAAAAATTATTAATAACTTAAAAATTTGATTATGAAACCATCTTTTACATTCTAACAAAAAAAATTTCTTGCTAAATTTTAATATAAACTATATTTTGCTTCAACTATAATATCACCCTAACTCTAACCTTTAACTGCAAGAGCTTATTTATAAAAAAATATTGTTTTGATATTCACATTACACCTGATTTTAGTTATGGTTACAAAAAAGTTATTGTAATCTACAGTTATAAATTGATTAATCCTTTTTTTAATGTGATTAGTAAATTTCAATTTTTTATATGTTTTACTATAAAAAAAACATCAGGCGTTACTTTTGGGGGCTACTGTAAAATAACGTGTATAAAAATAATCAATGATACAAATTTTATTTAAACATATACAACAAATATAAAATAACTGAATGTAGCAAAAACTAGTCACTTTTCAATTTAAGTATTTGATCTTACTACTGTACTGTGAAAAATACAGTTCTTTTTTGTTGCTTGGTAATTATTGCAATTACTAAAAACATAACAAACACCAGGGCATAGGAACGATTTTCTGAACACATGATTTTCTGATATTGATTAGCCAATTAAAAATCAAAATCAGGCGTAGCATAAAAATTTTGCTTTGCAAAAAATTGCAATTATAGACTAATAAACCAACCTTTTTGTTTTAACAAAAAATCTTCATTGTGCAATTTTGCCACATATAGCTCCTTTTAACTCTAACTTATACTCAAACCCTAATATAAACTAATTTTTTTATTCAATGACTTTTGATACTGAAAATTACATGTTTGCAAAATCATAGTTATTAAAAAATTTGAACTATTGTTATTAACCCACTAAAAATCAATAAATCGTTATTTAAAAAATATGAATTTGAGTCAAAATCCTGAAAAATCAGATTTCCAAAAGAACATAATATTAACAAAGTTAGCCAGCACTAGCTATTTTCTTTTGATAATCTGTGGTACAGGATTTTGATCCAAAATCAAAAATAAATATATAAATCATTGTTGCAAAAAAAAAAAAAAATTATTGCATTGCTATGTTGTATTGTTATATAATATCACATATTATCATACAAGTCTTTCGATTAATACTTCAAAGAGAGCATGTTTATTTTATTTTATTTTATTTTATTAATTTGATATTTGTTATTTCAAATTTAATTTTTAAAGTTTCTACCTTAATAGTAAAGATTTGTGAACTTGATTATTTTGTAATAGTAAAAATAAGTGTATTTAAAGATAATCAATATATTCAACAAATAATATTAAGATAAACAAGGGTTTCCTGTTATATTTTCTATTTGTGTATATATGTACTAGTATTGTAAACTTAATTATAGTATTAAATGCAAAAATAATTTAATTACAAAAAACTTATTATTGATTCAAAAATTACATATTTACGAAAATTGCAATAATTCAATAATAGTTTTTGTTATGTATTGATAAATTGTATGATCAATTTAAGCTATCACTATTTATGAAAAAATCATAGGACTAATTTAAGGTATCACTATTTATGAAAAAATTGTATAACTAATTTAAGCTATTACTATTTATATACGTATAATAAAAATCAAAAATAATTTTATTATTAAAATCTCTTCGAACTTGTTTCTATTAATATAATCGATGAACTAGCTTCTACAAATTTATCTTTAAACCAAAAGTAATATGTATTTGGAAAAACAAAATAAACTGCTAAACTAAAAAAGTGCAGATCACCCAAAAGAAAAATTTGGGATTATTATATAACAAGTAATGATATTAACGATCATATTGCGATTTGCTATTATTGTCTAAAGTATTGAAACTATGGACATTCTGCAAAAATTGAAACACATCTTGCAAATATTTGTCTTAATGATTCTAAAGATATAAAAAAATATTGGCAAAGTTATTTTTAAATAAAGTTATTAATTACAAATGTACAAAAGGTTCAAATTAAAAACAATTAAATCAATATGATCTAAAATAATTCTTTATATTGTATGTATACGTACATAGTTTAAATAAACTTGTATATACATTATTGGCTTTGAAAACTACAATAATTATTAAATAATTATTAAAAATACAAAAATATAATTAATTTTTTAGTATTTTGATTTTATAATACAAAATTAATTTAATTAAGTTTGCAACATATATATGTATATACAAGTGTGTTATATGCAGGCTTATGGTATCACTTTTTACATCTTATATAAAAAAGGTATTGTTTATAATCATAAGTTTAATGGCACAAAAGACATTGCATAGGCTAATAAAAAAAAGAAAAGCATATAGTATACATATATGTATATTAACCTTTTTAAAAAAAGCATATAATATATATATATGTATACTAAATTTTTTTTAAGAAAAGTATATAATATACATATATATTTATAAAAATTTAAGTTGATTATATTAGTTTGTATACTATTTTATATTTTAAAAATTTTATCAGTTATAAAGGTGGCTTGTTTGCATAATATACAATAATTAATTTTTAAAAAATTTATATAATTAATTAACAATAGATCATGCATAATACAGTGGTAATAATAAAATTAAAGAGAAATAATTGATATTTATAATACAATAGTGATAGTTATATTGAGTAAATTGCAAAAAATATATATTTTCAAATCGATAAGTACTGTATATTGCAGGATTTTACTTTAAATATTTATACATAATATTACAATATCAAATCAAGTATTTTTATTTATTCTTATATATAAGAATATTTATTTTTTAGGGTTTCTAAGACTATATTCATGCTCTTTTATAGTATTAGATCTCTCAATTTTTCTTTGCATTTTGCAATTATTAACAAGCGCTCTTTATATTCTAATTTTTCTATCATAAATTCTTTAGATTTGTTATTATTTAAGTTTATTTTTTGAGATTCTTGAAATGTATTAGCAGTTAAATCGATTGCTTGTGTTATTTAGCATTTTTTATTTTATCTTTTTGTTGAAGAACTAGTAGATTATCTTTTAGCTATTAGTATATAAAATAAATATTATTAATAAATATCAATAAACTTTATATTACTATAAATAAAAAAACTAACTGCTTTGCTTAATTGTTAATTTTTTTCTTGCAATGCTATCTTTATCTTGACCACTCAAATTAACATTGTAATTGGCTCTTATATTCATTTTTTTAAAATTGCGCATATCTAATTTTTGTTTTCTAGAATAAAAAAAATAAATAATAATATATATAAAAAAAATACATATATTATAATATATTAATATAAGCATACCTTAATATTGCTTGCCTTTTAGGTAGTAACTTATTTGAATATATGACTGAGTTCTTACTCTTAGTAATAGGTTTTTAGTATAAAAGTCTTTCTAGTTATAGAAATATTTTCTGTTAAACCTAATAAAGATAAGAGCAAGGTCTCACCTTTAATATTAAAAAAAAAATATTGCTTGCCTTCTTGATTACTCATGGCATGTATTGCTTCTGCACAATTTGTATTATTAGGAGCTTTATACCATGAATTATGTAAAATTTTTGAAATATTTGGATTAAGTGATGTGATAATATAAGGTTTTTTATAATATTGAACCTAATTTATTTTAATAAAAAATTTAATTAGATTATTTAAAAAATGATGTATTAATTATCATTATTTATAAAAACTTACCTGTAAGATCTTTATCAAGCAGTAATAGTTTATTAAATATCAAATCTACTTCTTTAACTTTCACAGTTAACAATAATTCTATTTTAGATTTAATATTATTATCAAATCTTTTTTCATATAATTTTTTATAAATATAGATTATTGATATATATTTAATAAATACTATTCCTTAAACCGTCAAGCGTCCATATTTAGACACTTAAATTTATAGCTATCACGTGAGTTTGTGCACTTTGTTTGGGTCATCGCACTGCAGCTATGATTTGTGGCTTGATTCTTTGAGAGTCTCTGTAGCCAATTAGAATAAAAATTTGGCAAAATAACTTTTTTACAGAGCTCTATTTATATTTAGAGTTCAAATTTGAATGCCTTATTGGGACGGTTTAAGGGATATATATGTACCATTATTATTATTAATTTATTATTTATAATTAACTTGGCAAGATTTGAAAATATGAACTAAATAGTCCTCACATGTAAAGGAGCTATCAATTAAGGTTAAAGCTTTGCCTAATCCAGTAAGTTGTGCCATATCAAGATCACCAATAATGCAATGCTATTCTTTTCCATGAATGTGATTAAACTTTGGTGATTCACTAATAAATTGTTTAACAAGATCGAATAATGCTTTAAATATATGTTAATATATAATAGTAGTTACATGGTTTGTAAAAACACAGGCAAAGTTAAAACTAATATATAAAATAATTTAATTAATATACATTATAAAATTTAATTTATACTATATATATTAAAAAATACTTACTTATATTATACTGTTTATTATAATAATTTATTTTGAATTCATTTATTTTACCAGTGACTCTTTTAAATAATAGTCAATTTTAAAGTAATTACATTTAATCTATTTTGTATTTGATCTTGAGTAATACAAATAATCATTATATGTTCATCAGTAAAAAAATCTAAAGCAAATAAATTAAATAGTTAAAATTTGAATTTTAAAAAATAATATTTTAATACTTACTTAATTGTTAAATATAGTCCTGAAAGTTATTAATATCAAGAAAAGTTTATATATAACTCCTAATAAATCTTGACCAAAAGAATATTTTTCCTTTTGAATTTTATTTCTACATCGTCATAGTTTATCTATATTATTAAATGATATATGAACTTCATATAAATTATCAACACCAAAATAGGTTCTAATTAAATTGCCTAAAATAAAATATATAAAATATATTAATTAAATAATATTATAAAAATATATATAATAGGGTGTGGCGGCTTAGTGAAGTTGTCTAGTCATTACCTCACCAAGTGGCAGGTCTAGAGTTCGAATCCCACAGATGATGTTTTTCGAAAAATAGATTTGCATTAGGTAATGATTGTCCATCAATTGGTTGGATCTAGAAATCTATAATCTTGGTTGCACTATCTAGAATGGGAGCTTTGGTGTAGAAATGCCAAGAAACTGGGATGATCGAAACCCATTTGGGAAGACCCGAGTAAGGAATAACTACAATCTTCGATAGTGCTACAGGAAAAACCTGAATTTGGAAGTTAGGACCGAGATTGGAGAACCGAACGACAACAAGATCCTTTAGTAGGGGATTTACCAACCTGACTGCCAATTTAGAAAAGCTAAAAATCTGTGAGGCCATTACAGAGTACACCAACCCTGGCCAGCTAGTGTGGGAAACTAGTGGTGGGGGCCTTACCCACCAAGATCAGGGGCTATGGAAGTTGGGCGGGAAACCAGTCAGACAGAAAAATGCTAGGCATGTCCAGAGAATCAGCCAACCAAATTGGAGGAAAAGGACATGTGCTATGAAATCATGTACCAAGATTAGACAAGAGCACCAGGCACCTAATGCCAAGCCAAGGTCGAATCTTCTGGGTCATAGGTTAGAAGTAAGAAATAGACTAATAAGGAAATAATAGAAAAAGAAAAGGTCCGAATGCGGGTATTGGCATTGTTAAATCACACTACTGGTATTTAATACCACAATAAGTTTTATTATAAGCTGCAATGTAATATAAAAATCAGGTGTAATGTAGATTTTTTGTTTTTTTTTAAAAAAAAAAAGTATAGCTCAAAATTTCATTTATGAAACCACCTTTTGAGTTCTAACAAAAAAAATTTTTTGCAAAATTTTGGTATAAACTAAGCCCTACTCCATTCTAGCTTTTAACTCTAACCCTAATCTTAATCAAAATTTTATTTTTGTTTAGATAAAAATTATTTTATTACACTGCAGCTTATAAACAAAATTTTTGTAGTATTGAACACCACAGGTATGATATATAGTTTTTGTTATTTATTTATTTATTTATTGATCTATATATAGTAATTTATCTTTAATTATTTATAGCCTAATTATATTAATAAAAGATTTACAAATAAATACTATATTGTATTTTCTAATTCCTTTAAAAAAAATATTGCTGTAAATATCAAACCATGAATAGTATAAAATAAAAATATATTAAAATATTAATTTTTTTTGTTATTTATTATTAGCTTATTTTCATCGATCAGAAAACAAAATATACTATGATCTGATTAAAAAAAAATTATGTAAAGTTAAATTTTATAAAATTATATCATTAGACCTCAAAGCATATCTATTTGTAATTTTAATATGTAAAGGGTTACATAAACACCCACCACTGCCTTCTAGACGAACTCCAAATTATATTAAACAAAGGTTGCAAGTACTTGTAAAACAAGCTAATGAAGATTTACTAGATACAACACCTACTCATATTGTAACAAATAAAATTAAATATATATATATATATATTTTTTTTTTTTTTTTTTTTTTAAGGTGACCTCCTTGGCCTGGGGACTTTTTATTAGTAATTATTAGTTATTACAGTTACAATGAAGATACAACTAG
>CAJVPU010002617.1:0-10323 GCA_910591775.1 Dentiscutata heterogama | reverse complement strand
TTGTGTTAGACCGTTAATGTTTAAAGAAGCAATTTTGATAGGGATTGAAGCATGTTCTGGAGTAAGAGACAAGTTTGATAAAGGGTGGTTTGAGGGTTGGTTTAGAGAGAGTTCACAAGTTTGTAGGGATGGTATATTTGTAAAATAGTTGGATTTAAGAGGAATGTTTTGGAAATGGAGGAGATTTTTAAAGGAGAGTAGATAGTGATCGGGTAAAAGAGAGGTTTCATGTGGAAGATATATATGTGCTTCTTTGGGATTGTGTTCGGTTTTTGTTTGGATAGAGATTTTGATATATTGATCAGAGAAGAATGTTGGATAGTTTGATTTAATGAATTGTATAAAAGAAGCAATTGTTTGGGGTGAGGGTAAGAGTTGAAGTTTGTAATAAGATAAGAATTTGTTATAGCATGTTGTAGGATCATATAAATCAAGTAAACTTAGGGGAGGAGGGTTGTTTGGTTTGCCTAGTTTAGTATTTGTGGTTGGGGATATATTGTCATTGTCTGAGTCTTCAGGAATAGAGTTTTTGGGAGATTTTGTTTTGGAGGAAGAAGTGTTTATAAAAATAGATGGAATAGTAGTTTTACTTGATTTTGTAAAGAAAGTGTTTGGAGAGGGGGTCTTAGCAGGGTTTGATGAATTGAAGGCTAAGACCTTTTGGATTCCTTCTATAGATTCGCTCACCGTATGCCCGGCTTTCACGGCTGTGCAAGAGACCAAAATCTGCTCTGTGCATTGAGTCTGATCATCATTGATTGGTTCTTCCACGTATGGTTAAAACTTTAAAAATAAAACAGAGAAGTATATAGATTATACATTCGTATAAACACTGTATAATATAAAAAATTAACTTATAATTCAATACATTATAGTTGTAAACACTGATTGCTTATGTTCCAAATAACCTGTATTATATATACATTCTTTCCTCAATCTATTTTGTGAGGCTCTGATTTTTATGCACAGATATCTATAGTTCATAGCTAAAAATAAGTAAGTATACACACAAAAAAAAAAAAAAAAAAAAAAAATATAATAACCTGAAATAAATTCTTTGAATTGATTTGGCTTCAACTTAAAAACAATTCTAAACCTAGCCAGATAAAAAAAAAAAATGAAAAAAAAAGAATTTGTACCAATCAATCCATAATGTAGAGAGGTTGTATGTTTTAATTCAGAGTGGTATAACTCCAAGGGATTTGTTGTAGTCACTTGCAGGAGCAAGGAGGAATATTGTCAAGCCCAAAGGGCCTACTAATCTGTGTTTTTTGAATAGTTTTTTTGAATGTATCATTTTATATCTGAAACCGGTCACTCATTAATTGCTTGCTGAATAAGACCTTCACAACTGGGCTTAGTTCTCTTGTGTATTGCTTAGTTCATTTTTTGCTGAGTTTTAGAGTCATAAATCTTTTCTATCCATGTTCTCATAGTATGGACTATACAATAAATAATGGCACACTTTTGTTCACTATTCTGAAGACCTAGAAAAGCTTTTTTTACACTTTTTGTTTCTACATAACTATGGTCTGCAAGAAAATACCTAGGATTCCATTGATTTGCAAACTGTCGAACTATCATCAAAGCCTCTGCAATAGTGCTACTATCCTCATTACTCACGAAAAAATGAGCCCTGATATTCCAGCAACTATACATGTTATGAACATACAAAGTAAACAGGTGATAATCATATCTGTTTGTTTTGTGAGATAAATCAATTGGTGTTAGCCATCCATACCGCTCAAGATTATTAATTTGATTGGGTGCACAAAAACAAGACCCTGAGTAGATTGGCTAGTAATTCTAAAACGTTCAACTTATACTCTTGTCTTTCAAGAAAACTGATTGCTTCATGAATATCCAATTCATGCTTTGAATTGCCAATAAGATATGTATTGAGAGCCCCATGAACTTTGAGCTTTATGTTTGAAACTTCCTTATATTTTAATTCCTTTACACTTTCTTCTAAACCTAGTTTTTCTGTTGCATACTCTTTTACTACATTTGTTATTTCAGGTAGTCGATAGTTCTTAACGGCTTCTAGTTCAACTAACATTCGAACAACTTGCGAATGCTTTAATTTTTCACTGTCCTCCAAAGAGTAAGTATGATCAAGTAAATTGTTAAACCATTCAACTTGAACTCTTTGCTTCAAATGATATCGTGAAATTTTTATCTTGGCAGAACACAAGCCTGTAGGCTGAACCTTGGTTTTTCTATATTTTTCTGGAGACATGTCCTTTTTTCGTGAACTTGATAAACTACTTTTTGCAAAGCAACAGGTAAAAGTCTTTTATAAATCACAATTAACTAAATTTTTGTAACTAAATATGGTCCATATATTTGAAACTAATGGCCACCAGTCGTCATCGAATTCTTGCAGAGGAATTTCAAACAGTTCTCCAACGTTAAAAAAGAGAAGATGTCTTTGATCTGAAGTTAAAGTTCCAGAGACAGGTGGAATAACAGGATTCATATTTAAAAAATCTTTTAAATAAAAAAAAAAAAAAAAAAGTATATAGTATATTTATATTTTTTGAAAAAAAAAAGAAATTGCTAATTTTTTTTTTAAAAAAAAAAGCTTTAAAAAAAAATTCACCAGTATATTGAAAAAAAATTTTTATATATATAGGCATCTTGATAAAAAGCTTTTTATACGATAATTGCTTGTACGTAGTCAAAAAATAAAAAATAAAAAAAAAGCTTTTTTTCAAAAAAAAAAAAAAAAAAGCACTTGATAAGAAGCTTTTGCAGGAACTGTGATTTTTTTAAAAACTTTTCTATATAAAACTTTTTGTTTTTGTTATTTGCTATCTGCTATGTATTGTGTTATCTTGTATATTGGCATTTGTATATGCATAAATATTGTTTATATACGTACATACCAGGTACAATTCTGCAATTGCACGAAATTGCATGAGAACAAATATTTACTCAATGGTCGACCATCCGGATGTTATGTCGAAGCCCGTATTGTTACATAATTGAATCTGGCTTTAGCCATTCCCCAAGTAAGGAAATTTTTATCTGTCATTTTTGTAATACTTATGATTTATGATTAGCGAGTGTAAGTACAAGTACAAGTGCAAGTATAAGAAGAATTTTTGTTTTCACAGCACAGGGAAAAGAAAAGTTGCAGATGTGATGCAAATGGTGATAAAAGATCTTTATGTTTATTGTTTTATTGCTTTTACCTAGATTTGTAGGTGTGTTTTGGTATTTTTTTTTTTTAAATTTTTTATAAAGCAGATAAATTGATAATCATTGATTGTCAAAGACCAGACAGATGTTTGTTCATAGCGAAGAATCTGTTAACTCTTTTTGTTAAGTTCAACTTTTTGTCATCATTACCAGAAAAATAAGAAAATCCTGTATTTTTTTTGAAGAGTACATTAAAATTAAAATGAATCTAACAGGGTATATTTATTATTGCGATTTAGATTTTATATGTTTTTACTATTCACGTTACTACTACACCATTGCTAATTATGCCTATACTATGTTTGTAGTTATTAGTTAGATATATATTCAATACCCAGGTATATGATGATCCAATCAATATTTAAATTTAGTATATGAATTTAATTAATTAGATAAAATTAGATAAATGATTGATCTTAGCCTTGTGACTATTTCAGTATTTTATTACATTATTTTGAAGATCACAACCTTTTAAAAAATAACTTTTTGTTGCCTTAAAAAAATAATTCTTTTTTTCCTGTAAACTATCTTGATGCTATATTATATAGGCTGCTTTCAATAGAAATCGAGCAAATCGATGCCTTAAAAAAAGAAGTTAATACCTTAGCCTTCACGGCTCATATCTCAATACAGCTGATATTAAAAGGAAAGAATTAATTTAGAAATTTACCAAGATATGAGCTATGAAGGCTAAGGTATTGACTTTTTTTTTTAAGGTATTGATCTGCTTAATTTCTATTAACAGAAATCTATACATTAGCTAATTTTTTATAATGTAAAAAAAATTAGGCTTAAAATAATTCGTATAGCAGGGTTGGTACATTTATTTATTAGGACGAATAGAGAACAACTCTATTGATATTGCTCTGTTGAGAATAATTTCTGAATAGAGCTGATGGATGCCAACCAACTCCATTAACATTGATTTGTTGACTTGTTTATTATCAGGTTGAGCTATTGGTATATGAGGCTAGAGATTAGAATATTATTCTTCATCAGCTTCATTAGATATTTCTATTATAGCTATTATGTGGACTGCCTTCAATAAAAATTAAGTGAATTGACACTTTAAAAAAAAAAGTCAATACCTTAGCCTTAACAGCTTATATTTTAATATAGCTGATATTAAAAAGAAAGAATTAATTTAGAAATTTACCAAGTTATGAGCTGTGAAGGCTAAGGTATTGACTTCTTTTTTTAAGGTGTTGATCCACTTGATTTCTATTAACAGAAATCCATACATTGGCTAATTTTTTATAATGTAAAAAAAATTGGGCTTAAAATAACTTGTATAGCAAGATTGATACATTTATCTATTAGGACAAATGAAGAACAACTCTATTGACGTTGCTCTTTTAAGAATAATTTCTGAATAGAGCTAATAGATGCCAACCAACTCTATTAACATTAATCTATTGACCTGTTTATTATCAGGTTGAGCTATTGGTATATAAGGCTAGAGATTAGAATACTATTCTTTATCAGCTTCATTAGATATTTCTATTATAGCTATTATGTGGGCTGCCTTTAATAGAAATCAAGCAAATTGACACCTTAAAAAAAGAAGTCAATACCTTAGCCTTCACAGCTTATATCTTGATATGGCTGATATTAAAAAGAATTAATTAATTTAGAAATTCACCAGGATATGAGCTATAAAGGCTAAGATATTAACTTCTTTTTTTAAAGCATTGATTCGCTTGATTTCTATTAACAGAAATCTATATATTGGCTAATTTTTTATAATATAAAAAAATTAGGCTTAAATAACTCATATGGCAGGGTTGGCACATTTATCTATTAGAACGAATGGAGAACAACTCTATTGATGTTGCTTTATTGAGAATAATTTCTGAATAGAGCTGATGGATGCCAACCAACTCCATTAATATTGATCTGTTAACCTGTTTATCATCGGGTTGAGCTATTGGTATATGAGGCTAGAGATTAAAATACTATTCTTTATCAGCTTTGTTAAATATTTCTATTATAGCTATTATGTGGGCTGCCTTCAATAAAAATCAAGCAGATCGACATCTTAAAAAAAGAAGTCAATACCTTAGCCTTAACAGCTTATATCTCAATATAGCTAATATTAAAAAGAAAGAATTAATTTAGAAATTTACTGAGATATGAGCTATGAAGGCTAAGGTATTAACTTCTTTTTTTAAAGTGTTGATCCGCTTGATTTCTATTAACAGAAATCCATACATTAGCTAATTTTTTATAATATAAAAAAAATTGGGCTTAAAATAACTCGTGTAGCAGGGTTGGTACATTTATCTATTAGAATGAATGGAGAACAACTCTATTGACGTTGCTCCATTGAGAATAATTTCTGAATGAAGCTGATGGATGCTAACCAACTTCATTAACATTGATCTGTTAATCTGTTTATCATCAGGTCAAGCTATTGGTATATAAGGCTAGAGATTAGAATACTATTCTTTATTGGCTTCATTAGATATTTCTATTATAGCTATTATATAGGCTACCTTCGATAGAAATCAAGCGGAATGACACCTTAAAAAAAGAAATCAATACCTTAGTCTTCACAGCTCATATCTCAATATGGCTGATATTAAAAAGAATTAATTAATTTAGAAATTCACTGGAATATGAGCTATGAAGGCTAAGGTATTAACTTCTTTTTTTAAGATGTTAATCTGCTTAATTTTTATTAACAGAAATCCATATATTGGCTAATTTTTTATAACGTAAAAAAAATTGGGCTTAAAATAACTCATATAGCAAAGTTGGCATATTTATCCATTAGGATGAATGGAGAACAACTCTATTGACGTTGCTTCATTGAGAATAATTTCTAAATAGAGCTAATAGATGCCAACTGACTCTATTAACATTAATCTGTTGACCTGTTTATCATTGGGTCGAGCTATTGATATATGAGACTAGAGATCAGAATACTATTCTTCATTAGCTTCGTTAGATATTTCTATTATAGCTATTATCTCCACTAGGCTTTCTACTAACTCTATTAGATTCTCCATTAATATTATTAGTTCTATTGGGTTCTATTCGCTTCAATGATAATTTTCTTAATAAAGTATATTCATTACCAACCTTGGCATATAAGTATATTTAAATAATATGCAGATGATGAAAATGCTCATTATTTCAAATTCTTTAAATAGGCCAATTGTGTTTTAAGATAAAAACTTCCTGATTAAGCATCGAATATTATAGAATCTATGTAAAATATTCCTATGCCATTGCTAATTATTTAAATCAATAATATGAAAAAACCAATATCTCTTCTAAAAAAAATAAAATAAAATAAAAGAATAAATAATCGATCAATAAATAGTCGTATTTTTTTTCTTGTCAATTTTTTCAACAATTAATAACAGTAATAAATAAAATAGAAAAAATGCCAGCCTTCATTACTATATTGTATTATATAACAAATTACCAAAAAATTAATTTTTAATAAAAATCTCTCGATTGTTAAAACTTCAGGTGTTGTAAGATCTCAAAGTTTAAACTCTTCTTTAAATGTTATTTTAACTAGATTTTACTACTATAATACTATTTAAGAATTAAATTTACCTGAATTTGAAGACAAGGATATGGTCCTTGCTACTGAAAATTTTCGTATCATTGAAGACACTAGCCAAAATGATGAAAAATATTCTATTCTAAAAGTATAACTTACTTTCATTATTATAAATATAAAAAAAAATTCAATTAATGAATAAATGAACTACCATTAATAGAAATTATGTAAATTATATTTTAAAAAAAACTATACTTCAACTTTTGTAGTTTATGTCTTGATGAATTTTGAAACTATTTTGATGATTCAATATTCAAAAAAAAAAAAGCTTAAAAGTTAAGCTTTATTTTAAATATTAAATCATCAATTAGCTTCAAAATTCATCAAGACATGAACAACAAAAGTTAAAGTATAGATTTTTTTAAAATATAATCTATCTGATTTCTATTGACAATGGTTCAAGTTAATTTTTTTTTTTTTTAATAAAAGATTACCTTAAATGACATTATTTATTTTGATACCTTTGATTCTAATAATTTACCTGCATTTCCTATATTAATCAACATAACAGCGTTAGTTTAAGAAGACCCAAAAATCAATAACAAAGATGTGGTCATTAATGTTTTGTCTAGAAATTATGTAGACCAAGGCTACGTAAATCTTAAACTAACATGCTATTATCCCACTTCTGCACAATATTTAACAAATACAACTGCTATTATAAAAAAAGATTCTGTGATTTATGTTAATAGTGAACTTATAATAACTGATAATGATAATATAGTTCATATATGTAATGTTTTATTTCCAGAGTACCAGAAATTGAATATAGTTACAAAAAACAACCCAATGCAATTTTCATAAGAATCAGATGACCAAAATAATACGAATTAGCAAAATGCCCCACTATCATTTAAACTATAGCCACTAGAGTCAAAGGAAGCACCCGACACAAAAAAACTATACCTATCTCTAAACCCTATCTTAAAACCAACTCATGTCCAAAAGTTATCAATTTAGCAAACAATCTTCTAAACAAACCTTCAGATCTGAATACATTTAATTAAACTGTTACAGAAAAGATAAATATATTATTGTTTATTACATCATAAATATATACTCGACTTAAAATCATTCGTCTTATTTTTTTTTTTCTTTTTCATAAACAACAATTATAATCCTTTATGCTTTTCAATGTACTAGGTGATGTCTTCTTTAAGCACTTTAGATAATACATGTGAATGCTTTTCTACAAATGATTTTAACATGTTATTATATATATTCATTTATTTACCTGAAATATTTTTTATTTTTATCTACTACTATATATATATATTTTTTTTAATATTTAGGGGAGTACTCTGGGTGTAGCACCCACCCCAAACTTATTTATTAATATTTAAATAAATTGACATATGATAGTGCTGTAAATACTAAATATTATATATAAGTATTGAAACTAGAACATCAAATATACAAACCATTTATCCATGGCTAAAACCCACCAGAGCCGTCATACTCCTACACATGTGATTGACCTGGTTTTTGTACTTCCTTTCCTAACCGCTAATTAGTATTTACATGTCCACCATATTACCAATATAACCTACTATCTTAACTTTCAAATCGGTGTATGTTACTCCAAGTAGGCACTTTTTGTATCCGGTTTGGTGTGCCTAACAGAGAATTCTCTTAATCCCTACTGGCATACTTTCTAGGAGTTTGTATCTCAAGCCATGCAGCTGCTTCTACTCAATTGAGTAAGTATCTTAAGCCTGCATGCTACTGTAACTAGCTAGATTTCCTGCGACTTTGGGACCCAGATCTTAACATTGCGAATTCGGCAATATGCAAATGACTATACTTCCCAATATGGTGATGAGAAGTTCAGGCATGTTTCACATATGCTTCCAGTACCAAGTATAGTTGGGTGGCATCATGAGGCCTAGGGGTTCTTAACAGGTGTGTTATCATTTTCTATTTATGGTGATTCTCAGCAGTTGTAGCCCCTAGTTACTACTGCATACACTTATACCAGCTATTCTGATATTGGTAGGTCCCGAGTCCTCTTAATGCCTGAAGACTCCCATATGGGTGTGACCATTGCCCGTTGGGTCTATTTATACGTACACGCTTTCATGTTTCAGCCTCTTATTGGCTAGAGAGATCCATATGTGCCAGAGGTGTTTCAAATTTGGTAAGGCCAATTCTTTACCACAGATCTCTTTGTGCTCATCACTTTTCTCACCATTCCAGTTCTAATTACTGCCTGGTTATCCTCCCAACCAAGATCCCAATACTGCCTTAGGGTTGTTGGTGCTACCTATGCCAACCGAGGATTTATACGCACAACCTTTGTGTAATAAAACTTTTTATAACAACCGCTGTTATATATAGTGCCGACTTCTCCACAATGGATCTCTTTTCAGAAATTGCTAATACAGACTTGTACTCACTTGGGCTTTCCACGATGAGTATATTCAAATATTTGTAGAATCCGTATCTACTAGGACTTGAACCCGAAACTTGCTCATGGAGGGTTAGGTGCTATGACTACTAGGCCACAGGATCCCAACCCTATCTACTACTATATTTACATTCATATAAATAACAAATAAAATATTATATATCTAAAAAAATTATAACACAAATCACACAAGTCATAAAAATAATTATTTATTACCTGCCAACTATTTATTAATGTTTAAAAATAAGTTCGATTTCCATGTTTTTTATTTCTTAATCCTATATATTTATAAACCTATTATTGTTTATAAAATAAAACAATTATTTATATATATGTAAAAAAAAAAGATAATTAAACTTTTGTATAATGACATCAATTACCAATTATTGTTTATTCTAATTTGTAGTCTTATGATACCTTATCTTAATAAATAAAATTTTTAAATAAAAAGAAAAATAAATATCTTATTATTTAAATAACTAAACCAAAATACTTTTTTTCTAACTAAAATAAACCCATACTGCCAACTTTCAGGCCAAACTAACTCTCACTTTAATCAAATTTATATTGAAATATCCAATTATATAAGCCCATACTGCTGACTTCCAGGCCAAACCAACTCCTACTTTAATTAAACTTATATTAAAATATCTAATTATATTAATCGTAATGATTTTTTATGCCTGTACAATAATGCCTCTTAATTCTATCTCAAAAAAATTTACTCTTTTATAATACTTGTTTATTCTATATTAATAATATTTTATAATAAAATTATTCTAAAAGCACTGATTTGCTATTTAAATTTCATATCTCTAACTAACCAAACTGAATACAATAAATAAATCTGCTTGGGGTGTGGCGACTTAGTGAAGTGGTGGAGTTGTTGCACCCCCAAATGGCAGGTCTAGAGTTCGAATCTCACGGACGATGATTTTGAAAAAACTAGATCTGTATCGGTTAATGTTAAGATTATCGGTTAGATTCAGATATCTGTAATCTTGGTTATACCATCTCGAATGGGAGCTTCGGCATAATAAATCTAGGAAACTGGAATTACTAAAAACCTGTTTGGCAAGTTCCGAGTTGGGAGTAGCAGCGATCTTTGATGGTGCTACAGGAAGACTAAATTTGG
>CAJVPU010002616.1:0-10323 GCA_910591775.1 Dentiscutata heterogama | reverse complement strand
TTATATATTTATAATTAACTAAAATATTATATTTAAATATATAGAAATTAATTTTGCAACTAAATTACAACTTCTTATTTTAGTAATTTATAATCAGCAATGAAAATTTAAAAATAATCCAGAATATGATCCAATTAAATTTAAACAAATATTAAAACAAAATGAATCTAAATTAACTAGATTTTTTGATGAATTAGTTGAAGGTCTTATACCAAAAACAAGAAGTTTTTATAATCAAGAAGAAACAAAAAAATCTATTATTTCATTTTGTTATCTTTTTGCTAGTTTAAGAAATAAATTTGCAAATAGTTATAAATTAGATATTGGACTTCATTTAGCTTCAGCAAGAACTTCATATAGAGGTATAGATATTTTATCAAATACAGGACTTACAGTTTCATCTAAAACTGTATTAAGATATAAACAACAATTTGTTAAAGATTATTTTGAAAAAATTTGTAAATATTTTAATAATAATGTAAGTTATTTTTATTTAATTTTTTAATAATAATAATTTATATTATTATAATATAGTATATAATTTATTATTTTATATTTTATAGATAGATTATTTATATACATTTAATCTTGATGATTATTATTCAATTTATAAAATACATAGACCAAATAATATTTTTATATTTTTTTTTTTTCAACTACATTTTGCAACATGTACAGCTAAAAAAGTTAATTTTTCAACACCTATTTTAGCTAATTATAATAATATTTCTTTATTTAATCCAATTAATATTGCTGCTAATAATCTTTGTAAATAGTTAAAACAAATATATAGTTCACTTTTTGATTTAAGTTATAATTATTCAAAATCTCAATGGATATCTTATTCAACTCTTGAATTAAATAAATTTAAAATTATAAATAATTTAACAATTCATTTATATGATGTTGCTATTTCAAAATATAAAGAAAAAAGATCAATAAAGGATTTATAGCTTGTAGATTTTAAACTATTAGAATTACACTCATTTGATGATTATGTTGATGCTTTTAAAATGATTATTAATATTCCTTCACTTAATAATTATTTAAATCAAAATATAATTCCAATAATTACAGATTGGTCAGGACAATTATTTATTAGAAAAATTATTATATATTTAAAAATTCAACAATCAGCAACAAATATTCCACAAGTTTATAAAAATTTCCATCCAATTATTGGTTCTCTTCATGTTGTATTAAATAGTAAAAAAACAGCATTAATAATTAATTATGAATTTTTTAAACAACTATTTTATTTTGTATTTGGTGATAAAAAAAAATTAGCTAAAAAACCTAAACCTTGGCAAATTAATTTTTTATTAGAATTAGCACATAAAGCATAGCAAAAAATTAAAAAAATAATTTTAGAAAAATTTGGATTATATTGTAAAGATACTGAATATAGAATAGCTATTAGATAATATAATTCTTGCTACTTTGGATATTTATACAATTTTATTTAGATCTGGTTTATATATGAAATATATAGAAACAATTTTTAGAATTTGGATATTTGCACTAAAATAGTCTAGAAAAAATTATAATAAAGCTCCTTTAGCTTTTCTTTCAGATATTTTTTATTGAACAGATAATAATCATCCTTTTAATAATACTATTAAAAATTTTTTAGTTTATTTTAATGATTATTATGTAGAAAATATGCATAGTAGAATTAGAGCTTATATAAAAAAATATTTTACTAAAGAAGAAATAATTAGAGAAGCATTTGTTATAGATAAGTTATTAAATATTTTAAATTTTTTTAATAATTATAATTTTTTTTTTTTTTTTGAATGTTAAAGTGATCTCTATAGCCAGAAACTTTTTATTAGACTTATTAATTTTAGATTATATAGTTATAATGAGGATACATCAAGCCACTTGTGTACTTTTAGTACCTAATTTAAGTAGTTTATCTGGGTTTTATACTAGCCACCATACCTACAATCTAACTAGGAGATTACCTATTTAAGCTCTCTAATTATTACTAATAGGAGTATGACTAGCTATACATACAACTTTTGGTTGCTTATTTAAGTAGTCTGCTCTAGGTTCTACACTAGCTACCGTACTTGTATCCCAACTATAGGAATACCCATTTAAACACTTTGGATACAACTTCTATCCATTTTTAAGCTAACCAAGGTATAACTCACTATTCATATGTAGGTTTTTGCAACATCTGTAGATTTTGCACCCATCTTAGGACTTACTAATCATTTCTAGCTAATCTATTCACAAGGTAAACCTAACAGAGTAGTCCATGTTTCACACATGTTTATATCTGCATGTTTGGTAATTTCCTTCTAACTAGTACCTGTTGTGCTGTTATTACCAGGTTCATATCTTAAGCTATCCTTTAGGATACTGCTATAACCTGATTTGTATATCAAGCCACAACCTTTCTAATTAGTCTTTAATTACGTACTTCTCATCTTTGTAAGGTTTGTACAATCCCAGTACCCATATTCGGACTTTCTTTCTTCCTTGGATTTTTTATCAATCTCTTCCTTACTTCTAGCTAGCAACCTGGAAGGATTGGTCTGCCCAGGCTTTAGGTGTCTTATAGTCTCTCTTCTCTTAGTATATGCTTCCAGAGCACATATCCTTTTTCTCTGGTTGGCGACTCGGCAGTTTGGCTAGTGTGTTCCCCCACTTAAAGACCTGGTCGCTTGGTTTTTCAGTCTCAGTCTTCAATTTCAAATTTAGTCTTCCTGTAGCACCATTAAAGATCATACTATCTCTCTACTCGGGACTTGCCAAATAGGTTTTTGATAATTCTGGCTTTCTGGATTTATTGCGCCAAAGCTCTCATTCGAAATGGTGTGATCAAGATTACAGATATCTGGATCCAACTGATAATTTTAATGTTAACCGATACAGATCTAATATTTTCAAAATCATTATCTGTGGGATTTGAACTCTAGACCTGCCATCTGGGGGTGCGACAACTCCACTACTTCACTAAGTCACCATATCTATTATAATTTTTTAATATTATAAAATTAATTATTTATATATATTATATATTAGATTTACATTGTCATGATTAATTTAAACAAAACTTTCAAAATTTTAAAAAATATTCTTATACACAATTAAGTTTAGAATATTTAATTCAAAAAATATATATTTTTTTATTAAATTATTTTAAAAAAATATACAGTATTTAACTAAAAGATTAGAATATCAAGATACAAATTATAAATCTTTTTATTATTATTTACTAGCACTTAAAATTACTATATTAACAAAACAACTTTCTTGTAGATATTCTACCAAAAAAATTCCTTCATTAATTAATTGTGATTTATATGATACTCTTTTAAAAAATCAGAAGTTTTAATTTGTGGTTATAGATATTATATAGTATGCTATATTGCTATGGAAAAAAGATATAAATATTGCTATGATTATTATGAAACTAGAATTAAACATAATGTAAAATCTTTTATAAATAGATTAGAAAAAGGTGCTAATATATTAACTAAAAAAGATATAGATATAAATGATAATGAAGATAATGAAAATAATAATAATAATAATAATAATAATAATAATAAAGTTGAAAATTTAAATTTAGTATTAAGTAAAAAAGATAAAATAGAACAAGAATTTATAGATAAATTAGTTAATGTTTTAAATTGGTAATTTATATTGTTATAAATATATATTTATTAATTTATAAATTATTATTAAATATAAATATAAAAAAAAAATTTATTATTATTATATATAATAAATTTTATAATATAAATAAAAAAAATTTAAAAAATATTTTTATTAAATTAAATATATTAATTTAAAAAGTATAATAAATTATATAATTTTTGTTTATTATAAAATCTAATTTTTGGAGGGTTTTTCTAGGTATCTCTGGCCAGAGATATATAAACTATATATCTCTGCCTATTAACTAATTAAAACATGTGAAGGTCACGTGACCCACGTTTTTGTATCACCATCTAGTCGGAAGAGCTTGTACAACCCAGAATCCAACCTCACTTTACGGGGCCCTATGACTGACCAATCAAATTTAACCACAAAAAATTTTTTTTTGGCATAGCAACCTGTTACTATGAAAGCTCTGCCAAAATTGTTATATTGTTTAATTTTTTTAATTTTATTAATATTTATATTATATTTTTGTCACATATTATGAACAAGTATATATAAAATTTTTTTTATTTTTTTTTTAAAAAAATAATTATACATCTAAAAATGCCCTAGTCTTTAATTTAAACTATAACCCTAACCTTAACTAAAATTGTGTAATGAATATCCATTTCTACAAAACACCAACTCGGTAAATGACGATGATACAAGAAAACAATAGCACCAAAAAATAAAGATACTAACAAATGACAATACAACAAATCGACAAAAGAAAAGTTAGTAACTACAATAAAAAGAGAAAAGCAAGAATGAAGCAAAAAAGAAAACAAAAAGAAGGATACACCTGTATCAAGAATAGACTAAACAAAGAAACTACAATACCTTCAACAACCTACTGTTATCTGAAAAAGAGAAGTTAGTAAACAATAAATAGTAATAAAAAAAAAAAAGAAAAAAAGAGAAAAAAGAAAATGAATAGAAAAATATATACTAATAAGAATGAAGAAGCCAACGAAACTGACCACTAAAAGAATGTGAAAGCAATAAAACTAACTAGCAAAGAAACTATGGCAGTCTTGATAACCTACTATTACTTGAAAAAAAAAAGTTAGTAATACAATGAAAAAAAAGAAAATAAAAAAAAAAACAAAAGAAAAAGAATACATAGCAAGAATGATAAAACTGAAGTAATAGAACTGATCACCAAAGAAACCATGTTAGCCTTGACAACTTACTATTATCTAAAAAAAGAAGAGGAGTTAGAGAAAAAAAAAAAAAAGAAATGAAGAATACAAAAAAGCAAGTAAAAGAAAAATGATACACTAGCAAGAACGAAGAAACTAAGAATGCGAAAGCAACGAAGCCAATCACAAAAGAAACTATAACAACCTTGATAATCTACTACTACCTAAAAAAGAAAAGAAGTTAGTAAATACAATGAAAAAAAAAAAGATAAAAGTAAAGAAAATAAAAAAAAGAAATAAATAAAAAAAAATACACCAGCAAGAATGAAGAAAGTGAACCATAACAACCTTGACAATCTGCTATTACAGTATTATCTAAAAAAAGAAGAGTTAGAAAAAAAAAACAAAAAAACAAACAAGAATAAAGTAAATGAAAAAGAACTGATTACCAAAGAAACCACGTCAGTTTTTTGATGCTTTGACAACCTACTGCTCTTGAAAAAAGAAGTTAGTAAGCACAATGAAAAAAAAAAAGAAAACAAGAGCCAAAAAAATGTGAAAAAAAAGAATACACCAACAAGAACGAAATCAACCACCAACAATAACTATCTATAGATCTGAGATGACTCTAAGAGAATCACCATATAAGAGAATACAAAATTTCAACTATGCAAAAGACTCAAAACTATTTTTTCACAAAAACATTAGCAAAACATGCAAAACATCCCAAGAATTCTTTGCAAAAATACCAACTTTGATATCAATGACAATGATACTAACTGCAACACTAGCTGCAACACCAACAATAACACCAGCTTTGACACCAAAGGCAGCATGACAACAAAAGGCAACAGGCTAAATAAATAAATAAATAAATAAAAAATTTAGTAAGCGAAGAAAAAAAAGAAAACAAATCAAAAAAAAAGATTAAAGATCTTATCTATCCAGATTTGGCAATACAGGGTAAGATTGTTTGACCTTGCATTGGTACTTGGATCAATACATGAACTTTGGTCATGTGATTTTCCCATTCTTTGATTGGCCAAATAGGCCAGAGATATATAAGTTATATATCGCTGGCCAGAGATGCCTAGAAAAACCTTTTTTTTTATATAATAAATAATTATTTAAATTTAAATTTTTTAATAATTATAATTCAAATAAGCTAAAATTTTTGCTATTAATAGAGTGTGGTGACTTAGTGAAGTAGTAGAGTTGTTGTATTTCCAGATAGCAGGTCTAGAGTTTAAATCCCACGGATGATGATTTTGAAAAAACTAGATTTGTATTGGTTAACGTTAAGATTATTAGTTGGATCCAAATATCTGTAATCTTGGTTATACTATCTCAAATAGGAGCTTTAGCACAATAAATCCAAAAACCTGGAATTACTAAAAACCTATTTGGCAAGTTTCAAGTGTAGAGTAGCAATAATCTTTGATAGTGCTACAGGAAGGCCAAATTTGGAACTGAGAACCAAGACTGGAAAACCAAATGACCAGATTCTTAAGTAGAGAGATACACTAGCCAAATCATTAGACTGCCAATCAGAAGAAAAGGATATATGCTCTAGAAGCATATACCAAGAGGAGAGTGACTGTGAGGCACCTAAAGCCTAAGCAGACCAACTCTTTCGGATTGCTAGCTAGAAGTAAGGGAAGAATCAGTAAAGAATTTGGAAAAAAAGAAAGCTAAAATGTAGGTATCGGGGTTGTTATAAATCTCATAAAGGGGTTTATCACTCGTATACAAACTTTCTACAATTTAATTATCTAAAAAATAGCTAATAACTTCTCTTTTTACTAAGTTAATCTTAGTTTTGCTTTTAAATAAACTTGTTTTTTATATAAAAATATATATAATACTCTAGTATTAGCTCTAAATCTTCCAAACTTATCGAAAAATGGCCTTTTGGCCTTTTTTCTTAAAATTCACAAATAACTTCATAACTGCTATTCAAATCTCTTTCTCAAGTCTAAGAAAACTTAAAGAGCTCACTAGCCCCATCATAACAAGCTATAGCTTAAGCTTGTAGACCCAAAACCGACGAAGTTATCTTTAAAAAATTCCAAACACCCTAACTTTTCTTTTCCTTTTTTTTTGTCTTCTGCCCCCTAAACCAACACTTAGATACGTTTTTCGTGTAACTTCTACTGCGTAACCCACACGGCCCGGGCCCCCAATATTAGTAGTTTACTCTTAATTACACTTACTATATTTAATTTTTTTCTAACCTAGTACAATATTAAACTTTAACAAATTTGGCTTTATTAAATTTATACGGAGTAACCTTTTAGCACCAACCAAATCAACGTAATACACATACCTGTAACATGTGAAGATCGGACCCGTGTTTATCTGGCACTCTATAATTATTTGTCACCCTCTGTGGTTATTTGTCATACTAGTTATTTGTCATACCCTATAGTTATTTGTCATACCTCTATAGTTATTTGTCACACTCTACAATTACTTGTTATATCTATAATTATTTGTCACACCCTATACTTACCCTACTATCTTCTTATTTAATCCCAATCTCTAAGAAAATGCCCACTCTTACTCATACTACTGTTGACACTATGATTTAGATACTTTCTATAACCAATTCCCAAACTGTTTTGGAATCTGGATCCATGAAAACAACCCTAATACTGCCAAACCTATCCCATCTAGTGTCAAACCTACCACCTGCTTTATTCATCTTTGTAGTAGTGATAAAGCTACCCATTTCTTTAAAGCACCAATTTCAACTTCGATCGTTATCTGCTTCTGCAAAAAATTCTATACCTACTTCATTTCCAACAACAATGATACTTATACATCTAATACCAAAAACCTTTCTGAAATAATTGCTTCTACCAAAAATCTTACAAAAAAACTGAACAAAACAACTGAATTCATTCCTCTATTGCCAATTCGTAACCAAATTGATACTAGACAACTTGAAATACATGATTGCAAGAAATGCTAAAAACCAGTTGAATGTAAATTTTCTCTTGAAGAAAGTCGGCACTACTTTCACGAAAATGCTATCTATTATAAAGATAACATTTATCACAAAGCATGTCTTTCTGTTAACAATACTCTTGAACCACTTACTCCTCTACCCAACACTTCAAAAACACCAGCTAAACAATCTACTATTTCAAACTTCATCCAAACTCCATCATCTATTTTTAAACAACCAGAACTCTCTTTTACTATTACCCAACCTTCCTCTACTCTTAATACCCAATCTTCAACCTCTTCTTCCTAACAATTTATCACTTCAACTTTACAACAAACTACTTTATTTACTAACTTTCAACATTCCTCCACATCTTCTAACCCCCTCTCTTCTTCTCCTTCCACTACCTCTACTCCTCAAACCGAAACTCAACCAAGTATGATGGAAATCGATTCACAAAACGATCCTGACGACCCAAATTACTAACTCAAACCCTCAACCTTTCTATACTACTGCAACCTAACAACCCTCTAACTCCCTATCACTAACTACACCTTACTCTGACAGCACTTCTAATAGTAACAATTCTCCACCCAATCCTCAACACAATACTCATTCTCCAACTACCCAACCTTCCTATACTACAATTGCCCAGCAGCTCTTTGAGAATTTAACTCATCAAAATTTAAACACTCCTGCTAGCCAACCTAAAGTACATACCAAACTAAACCTAACCTTTAACTGGCTTCAAAACTTTTCTATCTCTGACAATATAAAAGACAATAAAAAATTACAAACAACCTTTTCTATAAACTTATACGACTTTCTTAGAAAGTATCTTTACAACTTCTACCCAGGTAGTATCATTAAAGAAGCAACCTATAATCATGAACCTTTAAAAGCAAGCTTCTATCATATCATCCGAAAAATAGCTAGAGAACGCCTCAATTTCTGATTAACTATATCTTCCAGCTTCACCCAAATATTAGTAAAGATGCTATTATTCCATTCGAAACTATTGAAGGCTTTCTTAAAAAAATCATACTCCGATTTACTACTATTCTCTTTACTAAACTAAACTACGTGGAAATTTTTGCTTCTCCTGCTACTATTCCTTTCTTTAAAGTAAAAAACTGTATTCAATTTTGTATCAATCTAGCATGTCTTCATCTCTACTTATCTGACAATTATCATGTTATTAACTATAAAAAATTCACTGAAGACTTTAACCTTTGACCCAAATCCTTCACTTTTATCTTCCACATCGTATCCACTAACTTAACTGGAAAATATCTCACAATTAAATCAGACAACAAACTTAATATTAACCTCCTCTTTAATCTCCCTAAAAACTTATTCCTTGAAAAATATTCTATCCCTTTACTTAAAAACTTCTTAGACCACTTTAATGAATAATTTGATACAGCCTTTCCTGTCTTTAGCTACCAATTCTCAACCCCTCCCAATAAAGAAAAAACCAAATTATACTTACAATCCCAAATCTGAAAACAATTCATTCTTTAGCTCAAAACCTTTTTACCTACCTCTATACATTTCCGCAAACCTTATACCTTCCAAGATCGGTGAGATGAATACTACCACACAATCAACTTCCATATTCTCACATGCAAGCATGAAAACTGCTCCTATATAACTGATCACAAACATGATATGAATACACTGTTTAAAGACACCCTAAATGCCTCTTTCCAAGAGTATCCCAAAGAAACCCTAACTCTTAATGAGCTTCAAATTGATGACTCAATTTTTCATATTGATGGAAATCATGAAGCTACTTTTTCTAAACCAATACCTACTATTCTCCTTGACAAACTCGCTGATCAAGCAGAAGAAAAATACTGCAAAACTAACTCTCTTTCAATGTCAACTAGCCACCACAATCTCTTCTTTTACAAATATCTAACTGCCAATTAAAAAACTACTGTCCAAAACCTTGGTCTTGAACACCTCACTAAAGATTCTGCCATTGGGAAAATAATAAAAAACCTTATCCCTACTGACTTCCTAGCCAGAATCATCACCTACTACGACTTGTTTCTTGGTAAACAACTCTCCTATGCCCAAATTGCAAAATATTACAAAGAAACAGCCTATCCCGAAGCAGAATTACTTTTAATAGTTAAATTTAACCTCAACTTCCTAGTTTCTAATGAAATAGAGGACTCTTTATTTCTTAAAGAGTCTCCTTTTTAATAAATATGTCTTCTACAAACCCCATTAATACAGCCACTGCCTTATTAAAAGAAGCAACCAAAGCATTTAATAAGGAAAATAATGTAAGTAGGCAGGTGGATAAGCCTATTTACCTAGAAGATCCAGATAATAATGGTACTCTAACACTTAATCTAAGGGCTTCTGAATCTTGCGAAGCTGTGCAAGCTAGGCATACAGTGATCGCTTTAGAAGACATTTCTCATGTGGTTTCATCTTCAACATCATTAGCTCTCTATGAACTACAACTAATATTACCTTCTCAAAACCTAATCGACCAGCCTCCTACAAATTTCAACTCTGACAATGAACTACTTCCAGACTCTGACCCAGACAATA
>CAJVPU010002615.1:0-10326 GCA_910591775.1 Dentiscutata heterogama | reverse complement strand
CTAATTTAAGTAGTCCGCCTGGGTTCTACACTAGCCGCCATACCTGCAATCTAACTAGGAGATTACCTATTTAAGCTTTCCGGTTATTACTAACAAGAGTACGACTAGCTATACATGCAACTTTTGATTGCCTATTTAAGTAGTCTGCCCTAGGTTCACACTAGTTGCCATACCTATAACCCAACTAGGAGGTTACCCATATAAACCCTTTGGCTTCCTCTTTTGTAACCCACCCTACCCTAACACCCTTTCGGGATTAGCAATTGCCGTGAATGACTCTAAGACTTTAGCCAAACCAAATTGGGGTATTTGTCCTTGTGGTAAACCTAACAGAGCGGTGGGTTCGTATTATTTCGCCGACAATCACTTCACTGACATAACATTTTTTCGACAAATACTCACTAACAAGTTCATTTTACCGACAGTTTGTTTTACCGAAGTTCATTTCACTGACAAGTTTTTTTTCAAAAAGCACCCTAACTTTAGCCCTAATTCTACCTAATTCTACCCTGACCCTAATGACAATGACCAGAATTACTTTGTCGATGAAATGAGCTTCAGTGAAATAAACTGTCAGTAAAATGAACGTGTTGGTGAATAATTGTCGGTGAAATGTTATGTCGGTGAAGTGATTGTCGATTAATTGATTGCCACCCGAGTGTTGCAAATATAATTAACTCTTCTATACTAGAAGACAAAGATATTGTTAATAATTTCCTTTTAATGTATCTATAATATGAAGAATTATAGTTAATAATATTTTTTTAATAATTTTTTAAAAGACAATATTTTTCTGCTTAATATTAAAAAAAATTTTTTTTTTATTTAGATTCTAAACTTATTATATACAGTATAACCTGTCAAAACTGATACTATCAAAACTAATAACCTGTCAAAAATTAATCCACATCTCTTAATTAAATATAGTAATTTTATTTTTCAAACCTGATAACCTGTCAAAACTAATACAAATTTGGTTCACCATGCATATCAGTTTTGACAGGTTATACTATATATACAAGAATAAATAAAACATGGTTAGAATCCAAAATCTTGTCTATCTTGTGTAAGATTACCAAATTTGAAAAATATAAAAATTTATATTATATAACTTGACAAAAAATAATTGGCCAACTTGGTTAAACTATCAAGTTCACATTTAATTACTCTGGCATTCATACAAAGTGTATTTGTTAGTATTTTTTTTTTTTGATTTAAGATTATTAGTTGAAAATTAAATATTATTCTTGTATGGTGCATTAGCATAATATTATTACTAGTACATATGCTAATAATACTTTTGCTTTTTTAACCTAAGAATATATTAATATTTTTCTTTCTTCTAGCCTATGTTCATTATATTAAAAATTCAATTTTCTGGTGTAAAATGTAGAAGTTATGGGGATATCTCTAAAATTTGCTTAAATGGCTTGATTTATTTTATTGCACACTTATAGCTTTACTATATTCATTTTAGTTTTATCCAAGAACAAATAGAAGTAGAAGTTTGATTGCAAAACCAAACCTCATTTATTTGTTTATTATATATACTTATATTATTGCCTCTACAAATTAGTATTACTAGTAAACTACCCATGATTTATATAACTTTATTATTAATCATAATATTAATCATTATTTAATTATTTTAACTACTATATGTTATATTCTAAGCAATTGATTTGTACTAGCCAATCAGACAAACTTCAGTCTATAAATATATAACAGATATATAATTATCTGAGTTATATATATAATTAGGTTCAGAATAAGTTTGAACTAGACTTTTTAGATATATATATCAAATAGATTTGAATCACTAGTGATTATATTTTAAGATTTACTAAAATTAAATATTTACAATACAGGTAGCTAATCCAAGCTATTGAGCAGTAGTCTATAAAAAAAAAAAAAAAAAAAAAAGGGTTGGAGTTCAAAACTTTTAATCCTTAAAATTAGTTTTTTTTTATTTTTTAAGTTATATATATAAATATATAGTCAAACCTCTCTAAATATACTCTTTCTAAATGTAGCACTTCTCTAAATATATAATATAAGCCCAGGCTCATAGTGGGACTTATAGATAAATACACATTCTTTATTTTGTAAATATATACTAATTGTTTGACCCACTTATAAAAACTCCTTCTATAAATATATTCACATAATTACTAGCCAATTAAATTTATTATTTCAAGGCTACTAAAGCTACATTATTATGTGCTAATAGTAGCATTGTAATTTTATTAGTATTCTTTAATTGCAGCCCTCTTTAAATGTATACTCTAGAGGTAGTCCCAGTAATATGCATTTAGAGAGGTTTAACTATATATTTTTTATTTACTATACTTCAATATAGTGTTTTTATAAACCAAACTCAGATTAGTATATAATTAAGATTATGTTAATTTTAATCATAATTATTATAATTTTTATTATAAGCTACAGTAAAAACTACTTGCTATTTTAGTAACAATGGTATATAGTTAGTTTGGGATTTTCTTTAGTATAGGTGGCCAATATAAAAATATTATAAGATTATAATATAAAAAAACTCTAACCCTAACCTTAACCTAATTATAAATTATATTATAACCTTTACTCTAATCCTAACTATTCTCAAATTTGTTTAAATTACTATTATAAATTAGTGTAAAAATTTTGTTATAAAAACTTACTTGCTACTTTGATAATAATAAGATATAATGAGTCAATTTGATTAGAATTAGTTAATATAAAATATCTTGTAGCTAAGTTCAAATTAATTTTATATTAGAATTCTAACATAAGCTACAGTAAAGCTTTGAGTTGCTATAAAAAATTTTGTTACAAAATTTACTTACCACTCTAGTAAATATAAAATATAGCAAGTTATTCTATACTGTAAATATTGTAACTTCTATTATGAGTTAATGTAAAATATATAAAATATTCTATTATATAATTTGCTACTCTAGTAAGATCTAAGGTTAAATTAATTTTATATTGAAATATTGTAGCTTTTACTATAAGTTACAGTAAAAATTACTTGCTATTTTAAGTAACAATAATATATAGTTTAAAGTTGTATTAAAATTATCATAATTTTTATAATAAATTGGTATAAAAATTGTTACAAAACTTACTTGCCACTCTGGTAATAATAAGATATAGTAAGTTAGTTTGACTGAAATTATTATAACTTTTATTATAAGTTAATATAAAATATCCTGTAGCTTAATTTTGTATTAAAATTATTGTGAATTTTATTATAAATTACTATACTAGTAAATATAAAATGTAGTAAGTTAGTTTGCATTATATTATTATAATTTCTATTATAAAATATTTTATTATAGAATTTGTTATTCTAGTAAGATATAGCATGTAGTTAAAATCAAATTAATTTTGAAATAAAACTATCATAACTTTTATTATAAAAATTACTCACTATTCTAGTAACAATAGTACGTAGTTTAAAGTTAAATTAGTTTGTATTAGAATTATCATAATTTCTATTATAAATTGGTATAAAAATTTTGTTATAAAACTTACTTGATACTTCTAAGCTATAGCAAAGCTTTGAGTTGTTATAAAAAATTTTATTACAAAATTTGCTACTCTAGTAAATATAAAATGTAGTGAGTTCATTTTTATTAAGAACTTTTTTTAACAATTACTTAAACCACATTTTTCAAAAAACTTTTTATTAAAAAAAATATAATACACTAGTGCAAAAACTACAAAGTTTTTAATATAAGATGTGAGAAACAAAACTCTAAAGTAGCAGCTATTATTTAAAGATAGTTCTTATATACTATCTGCTAACAGCTTCAAAGTTTATCACTTACTGCTTAGATTACGGCACTTGTTGTTTAGAATAGTTCTTATATACTATTTGCCAACAAGCTCAAAGCTTATTACTTATCGAAAAGACTTAATACTGTACAGATCTCTAGTAAGACTATTAATTTTAGTAAAAAAGAAACACACTCTCCTTTGTGCATTCAAGTGTGGTTTTTCCTTCTCTTCATATTTTGCTAACTTTAGCAAAAATTTTTAAAAAATATAGGCATTTCAGCTTATCTCCTTCAAAAGATTGACAATGTTTACACCTGCCTAATTCAGAAGAACTTAGTAGAATACAACTATGTGTTTGTTTTGTTTATCGATATGGTGTTACAATATGAGAAAGAGGCTAGTACCCTATTTAGAAGATACCTGAGTTGAGTCAAGTGCTAAAAACAAGTCTTTAATGATAAAACAAAGCTTAACAATAGAGATATAGTAATTAGTTGCAATTATTATATAATTTTTTAGGCTTTGGCACAAGCATAAATGTGCTATCAATTTTGGATCTTTTTTTTCTGTTTTTTTTTTTTTCAAAATCTGTATCTTGTTTTTTTCTTTTTTTCTGTTTTTTCTTTTTCTTTTGTCTTCTTACTTTGATTTTAAATACTTTTTCTTTTTTTGTCTCTTGTCCTTTGAGAAGAAAGAAAAATTAAAAAAAAAAGTGGGCAGTCTTGATAAGCTACAAGTGCCATCTGTTGATATACTAGTCTAAGATAAAGTTAACTAGTATGGAGGTAAATACTTATTATAGCAGATCGTATATAGGTACTCTTTAAGCAACCGGGTAAGTCAATGCTTCTAATTTAGGTGTCAGATGAATTAGCTATCTGAAAAGTTTGTATTTAATATATTAAAATTTATGATACCTAATAAAATAATTGGCAAGATTGCTAAAGTTAAAAAAAATAAATAAAATATAGTGAGTTAGTTGTATTATTTTTTTTATTTTTTTTTTTATTAATATAATATTATAGTAGAAACTTTGTTACAATAAACCTATATTAATCTAAAGATTAATGGTCTTCCTGTTACTAAAAAGGCTTGGGTAAGGGGGCAGATAAGTTACCTAACCAGGCTGCTGAATTCCTTCAACTCAGTATTAGCTAATAATAAGAAGATATAGATAGTTTTAGAAAATTTTCTATGATAAAGATTTCTAGCTACATTTGTACTACAGAGCACCCAATATAACATTACACCTCCTATTTTCTATTTGAATACTATTATTAATTTAAATGAAAAAATAATTCTAGTTAGGATAGGTAGGAAAAGATCTAAGATGTTAATCATGACATTATAAAAAGCATGTTATTAGAGAGAAGCCTTGTAAGTACTATTTTTTAATGGCATAGTATGGATCTATTGGTTGAGTATAGGGTTTTTGTGTATTTGTTTGATTAGTAAATGGCAATAAAGATAATTTATTACATTTAACCTTGGATATAATGTTGCGAGCTCTTTTCCATTGATGTTGAAAAGAATTTCGTTAGAACTATATTTCATGATAGAACCAGTTTAAAAGATTATTCGAAAGGTTGGTAAAAAGAAGTTCAGTTTGTTTTTTTGTTAAGACTTTGATATTTTGATATATTGTTTTGGAATATATTCCAAAAATAGTAAGGAGAAAAGAGTTATATTGTATATTAGAAGAGGTAGTAGTAGGTATTAATAGAAGGTTAAGAAGTGTTGTAGGTAGTATAGATATAATTTGCAGCTGTTGAAGTGTGTTATTGGATATATTAAAAAGTGATTGTTAGATGTTTTTAGTATTTTTGATGTATAGAAGTATGTGAAGAGTATCTTTGGTTGAAGAGCATTTATAATATTTGTTTGTTGTATATGAATTTGAGTAGCAAATGTTAAGATTTTGCATTGTTGAGAAATTATTTGGCAAAATTTTGATATAAAAGGTGTATTTATAGAAATCATATTCTAAAGAGTTAAGTATTTTAAAAGTTAAATATCAGATGTATAGTTGTTGAAGAATTTTAATGAGGACCAAGAAAGGAGTTCTTGAATTGTAATAATGTTCTTAATAAAGATACATATTTTAAATAGAATAGTATGATTATTCTAAAGGAAATGAGTAGAGAAGTTAAAATATGTATGAAAAATTTCTAAAATAGGTTCATTAGAACCTTGTTTGGCCAAAAAGTCAGCTTGATTATGAAGAAAATTAGTTGAATATGATTTAACTTTAATAGGTAAGATAGTAATATTTTTTGTAGATTTGATGGAATTAATAATAAAGATAATATCCCAATTTTTGTTTTGATAAGTTTGGAGGAGGGGGTATTAATTAAGTTTTAATTGATGATATGTTATCGATATAGATACTAATAGTAACATTTGTTGGTAAAGCAAGTAAAAGAGGAATAATTGCTATTAATTCAGCCCGAGAAGAGTCAGAAGAAGGGTGAATTGCTGCGTTAAATTTAATAGATAGGTTGTTTTTTACAAACCCAGCCTATGCCAGTTTGTAAGTTTGGAGTTTGAAAGTTTTTAATAGAAGCATTAGAAGAAAATTGAAGACTAAGTATGTTTAAATTTAGTAGATTTGGGTTAATTGATTTTGATAACAAGAAGATTTGATAATATGATAAATTAGTTGTATTTTATGAGAAGAGAGATTAATTTGAGGTTGGTGTAAAGAAGAGAATTTAGGTTATTAGAAATATCAATTATAGCTAAAATTTCTTTGTAGTTAATTTGTAAACAAGATTTGTTAAACTTGATTTGCTTATATAGAAGATTTATAAATCTAGAGTATGATAATATGTTAAAAGATTCTATTAGATTTGTTTGACCTATAAGTGTTGGTTAACTTCATATAGTATAATTTGTTAGAGGTTATCTTGGTGAAGGAAGACAGTATTTTGACTATTAAATAATAATTTAAAAGGGAAGTTTAAGAAGGGGGATATTAGATCAGTTGTATTAATGAAACAATTTATAAAGGGTAGTTTGAGGTGTGGCTATGTATTTTGAAAAGAGTTTGTTTGTATTATTTGGAGAAGGCAAGTAAACCATGAGGGTTGACAACCTCTGAAAATTTTGCTTGTGTGAAAATAAATATTATTCCAAGGGAGCAAGAAATTGTTATTTGCTGTTGTAATTTGTTCTATAAATAGGATTTTATTTTAAGACTATTAATTGTTAGATTGTTGGGTTGGGAAAAGTATATCATAGATTAAGTATGTATTTTCAGTAATAAAAGGAGGAGTAAATTGCAATTTAAGAGGAGAGAGATATTGTTATATTGTTTTTGGCTAGCTAGATAAGGTGGAATAGAAGAGTATAATTTTTTATCTTTTGATGATATAAAAGAAGTGTTTCTTTGATAAGTTTAAAAAACCAGATTTTTGATAACCAGGATTTAATTTGAGTAGTACCTATATTAGAAAGAAGCAGAGATGTATTAAAAATATGTTCAACATTAGAAACACTAACTTTTTGAATTATATTATTAAGTGTAGGTAAATTGAAAGTAAGTGGATTGGTAAGTGAAATGTTATTAGTGTTTTTGGCTAAAAAAAGCATTTTTTTTTGTTTGTATAGAGAGTAAACGAAAGAGTTTAATTTGTATATTTTTGTGAATAGGTGTAATTTGTAATAAGTATTCTAGAGAGGATTGGAGTACGAGGTTGAATAGGGAAGAGATTTGGGAGAGTAAAAGTTTTTTATATTTAATAAGTGATAGAAAATTTTCTATTTTGTTATATATTGTATCTAAGATTGGTTTAATGAGGCTGTACCATCATAATAGATGTCTAGGTATCTGATTATATCTGTAGGTTTTTTGGGAGTAATTGTTTGGTTGTCAAAAAAGAGTGAATGGTCTAATACTTTAGAAGTTTTAGAAAAAATATGAAGTAAATCAGATTTGAATAAGTTAATTTCAATATTATTAAGTTTGTATAGAGAAGAGGCATCATTAATAATTTTTTGTAAAGCTTTAGGGTTCTCAGAGTGCCAGACGGTATTATCTATATATGCGAGTGGTGGAATAGTTTAGAGGTTGGTAATAAATTAGAAATTATATTGAGTGGTGAGCTAGAAAAGATTTTTAAAAAATTATTGTTGTATTTTTGTGAAATATATATAAGAATTGGGTCGTAATAAACCTTTCAAAGAAGAGGTAAATAGGTTTCTCTTTGTTTAATACCAGATTTAATAGAAACTGGTGGTGTTAGGCCATGGGCTGTAATTATTTTTGCCAAACAAGAAGTATGTAGCTCTGTTATTAGATTTATACTAGAGGGAGAAATGCTGATTCTTTGGCAGGCTTCCTGTAAGCATTTGATATTGATTTTATCAAAGGCTTTAGACATGTCTTGAAATAGTATCCAGGCCTCTTTGTTGTGTAAAATATAGTGTTCTATAGTGTTGTAGAGAATTTGAATAGGTATGTGTTGAAGAGTTTTTGGTTGCTACGTAGTTGAGGTTGAAAAGAAGGTTTTTAGATAAGATGATTTTGTCTAGTCATTTGGTAAAAATTTTTATAAAAATTTTCTTAAAAGGTTTTATAATAGATATAGAGCAAACTTGATTAAGAGTAAAATCCCAATTAGATTTTTTAGGAATAAGAAAGATACTAAAGGATTTTCAATCAGTTGGAACCTATTAAAGTTAAAAGCATTTGTTTAGGAAGAGCTAAAAAATTTTTTGTGCTATTGGGCTAGCATATTTGACATGTTCATAACAGGTTTCAAAGAGCCCTACTGCTTTTTGATTTGGTAAATCTGATATAGTTTCTACCTATTCCTGAGTTGAAATATTATTAAGCAAATCATTATAAAATGGTTCAAGTTCTGGGTATAGTTGATATAGGTTATAAAAATCAGAAATGGTGGAATTGGAATTAGAGGTTTTTCATCAAAGTAATTAGAGAAGTAGTTATGAATTGCATTAAGAATTTCATTGTATTCAGTTAGAAGTGAGTTGTTTAGAAGAAGACGATCAATATTAATATTATTATATTTTTGAAATAGTTATGTGCAGCCAGATTGCTGCATACTTCTTCTTGGGGTTAGAGATGTTCAAAGCTTCGAATATGTCCTTCCATAAGGAGGGGATGCTATAGTTTGAAGATTTAAAGGCTTTATAGGCTATGCTCTAGATTGTCTTACTCAAAAAGCACTTTAGGCTGAAGTGTTCTAAGGTTTGTGTAGTGTGTAGGTAGTTGGGACAGTCTCCAGAGATATTAGGACTAATATGGGCTAACCGGTAACCCAAAGGAAGAACCCTATGAGATAGGTGCCAGAATATGTCCTTCTTCTTATTTAGTATATTTTCTTGTTTGATTCACTTATACATAGAGGGGGGTCTATATTTGGATCTCTATTCTTCTTATTGTTCTCATTGTGAGTTTGTTGATTATATATATTTTTGAGGATACTTTTGACCAAAAAAAGATTTTCTTTTAAGTCTTGTATTTCAATTTGTTCTAATGGCCAAGGCCATGAGCTGTTTACTAAGATCTTTCTCTTGAACCAGCCCCAGGCTACAATGTATGGTTTACATTTTTCTGGCCAGCCTCTATTTTTATATGGTTGACTTGATAAAGAGTTGGAGATTGAGGTAATTTCTTTATCATGAAGCTTATAGTGTATAATGTCTCTTTCTGTTTTTGCCCAAAATGATTCACTTGAGAAAAGCTTAATAAGAACTGAGATTAGTCTTGTGTCAAGAAGATTTCTTAGTATAGGAGCTGCTAGTCCTCCGTGTTCATAGCTAAGTTGGAAGGTGGAGGGTTGTGGTAGCATTCTTAACTTGTTTTTAATCCAGTTTGTGATAAGCTTGTTTATTTCTCCTAGTTGTTTTCTGGATGGTGGAAGGAGATATGAGAGGTACCAAATCTTGGAGATAAGTAGTATTTTAGCAACTAAAATTCTGCCTTGTAACAAGAGATTTCTTTGTGCCAAGGATTGTATTTTGTTCTTGATTTTTTTAAGCATCTCTGCCCACAACTTTTTGCTAGGTTTTTCTTTTGTGTTAATTTCATATCCAAGAATTGTGATCGAGTCTTGATTCTGGTCAATAGCTTTAAACTCTAACTGGTTGGGTAGCTCTATCCTGCAAGCATTTTCTGTAATTGGGAGCAGTATAGTTTTAGATTTGTTAATAGAAGTATTTGAAGCTTTTTTGTATTTTCTTAGGGTCTCATTAAGATTAGCCTAGTTTGAGACAGAGCCAATTCCTATTGATAAATTATCGGCATATGCTGAGATTTTAAAATAAAAGTTCTTTACAGGAATGCCTCTAATATTTAGATTAATTGAATGTATCAGAGGATTTATTGCTAGGACATAAAGGAGAGGGGAGAGAGAATCTTCTTGTCTAACTCTCTGTTTTACTCTAAAAGGGCTAGATATTCTTCCCTTGTTAACTATATGGGCTCTGTGTGTAGCAAATAGCAAGCTTATTATTCTGATGAATCTGTAATCAAAATTCATTTTTTCTAGAACTATTTGTAAGAACTGATGATTTACTCTA
>CAJVPU010002614.1:0-10326 GCA_910591775.1 Dentiscutata heterogama | reverse complement strand
TAAATATTTTAGCATTTTAAAAAAGTAAATCAGAGCTAAAAAAGTGCAAAAACACAGGCAAATTTGTCTGCATTGGTCTACATATTAAGGGATAGCCCACCGCCTGAGATGTTTTTCCTGTTCTTCTTGGGGGATATATCCAGGTGGATATGTTTCCAATTGGGTACTGGCTTCTTCATTGCTTGGTTTGGATGAATTGAAAATTTAAAGCTTTGCTTCCTTATCATTTGCCGGTAAATCAGGAGATATCTCTAGCTCATTATTTACTAATGAGGTGCCTCGAATCTCTGATTTCTCGATAATTTTTGAAAATTTGGATTTATCATTCACAACTTCTACATCTATGATCTCGGGAGGCAGAGATATATCTGTAGACTTAGATGATGATGCAATTGAATTTTCTGGTTGATCTATTATAGAATTGAAAAGATCCTGGGTCATATTAGTAACAGGTGGGGTAAACAATATATTCTTACCTTTTTCGATATGATTAGTGGTTAATAGAATGGGATTTATTTTTTCTGGTTTGGGGAATGTAACAATTTTAGATGCATCAAATACAGGGATCTTTGTGGATGTGCTGGTGGATATTCCGGCATAAGGTGCATCTGAAAATTCTTTGATATTATCTATTAACTCATGTAATTTAGCTACGAGCTTGGATCAGTCAAAGATGTAGACCCATTCTCTTTTTCTATTAACCTGTACTTGCTTGCGTTCTATACCAATCGTTGGAGTTTTTCCAAATTTTTTACTAGTGAATGAATTTTCACCATTTCTTTCATACCAAATACGATAATTCTGGTATAAATTCGAACATATTGGTTTCTCAGTCCTATTTTCAGGCCAAGATAAAATATAATCAATTATGAATCGAATTGGATTTACTAGGTGTTCTATCATTGTATCTGTTTTTATTTTAGTAACAGGAATATCTTGTGGATTCCAATCTGAGATATCAAGACTGAGTAGATAAGCTATAACTATACTAGATACGTCAGGGTGTTCTAACACTTTGGTTAAATTTTTAAAATATGCTATATTGCCTTTACAACAGGGAGATATATTATAGTTATTGTATGGGTATATGTGAATAACCCAGTTACACACGGGTTCATATTCCGTGCTGAAGGCACGGGATTTAAATATGAACCTGTGTGTGTAACTGGGTTATTCATATACCCATATAATAACTATCTTATTGCACAGTGTCTAACGTAACAATCCCGTACAATAACCAAATGAAAAAAGCATGTGTTGTCACATAAGACCCGTACAATAAATCAAAACACACGATATGCTGATCACCCATTTCTACTCGGAGTAGAGCATCATGATTACTTAATACTGTAAATCCAGCATAATCTTTTAGAACTTTGGGTTTGAGTCCTTTGCACTCAATTGTTAAGTAATTTTCTGTAATAAGCGATTTAAAATGATCATTATATTTGTGCCAGTCCCCACTACTCATTCCTGTTTCATTTATAACAATTAATTTGCGAGCCTGAATACAACTATTAAATCTTTACAATATTTTTCTAAGATCAGAAGTTGTATAAAAAAGTTTAGAACCCAAAATTTGTTTACCTATGAAATCGATTAAGATATTTTTTCCACAGCCCAGTAAGGAATGTAATACTGGAATGGTTCCAGGATTCTTAGATGATTGTCATACTAGATATCCTACCTAATGCCAGAAATATTTACTAAGTTCTTCATCACTACTAGAGATTATATTTTTTACATACCATAAAATTGGATCTATAATGGCGGGATTAATCTTTCTTGCCGGCTGAGCTTTGAATTCTAGAAAAAGATTAAAGAACTTGATATTTGGTAGTGAGATATTTGGTGAATATAGCAGAAAATCGATATTACCATAAAAAATCAAACCTTCAACAACTGCTTGATTTATTAATATTTTTAATTCAATTGGTTCCCCTTAATATTCAGTTATTTTTATTTTGTACTTAGCAATATCTAGTTTAGATGCCATATCGAAGAAAAGTCTATTATCCAAGTCTGCCATTTTAAGTAGGGGTATAGACATTTATCAGATGATTTTTTAGGGAGGGGGGTCAAAAAGATTAAAATTTTATATATTACACCTGATCAATTGTATATTAAGAGCTAGGGGGGTAAGTCTCTGATAAAAAAAAATCAGATAATAAATGTTACTACCCTAGCCATAATCTCGAAGATATTTGAATACATGCAACTGTTGCTTGATTTGTCTCATATACTTCATTATGGATAAAAATATTCGTAGAAGTACACATATCAATTAAGTCTTCTCATATAAAGTAATCATTTGGATCTAAAATTCTAAACTATTCTAATTTTTCTAGAAGGGGCCATTTTTTTCTTTATTTTCAATTGTTTCATTGAAAACAAGTTTTAATGATGGTTTCCTTGTATCTGATAGCATCTCTTGATCTGCTCGATAATAATAATATCGATAAATTTTCTTATTTTGGATTATATATGTGTTATTACTAGTGTGTTCCCGATTACAGAGTGGGCATTGAGATTCTACTTTGCGATTTAGAGGGAATATATTTGGAAGTGTAGGCGATGGGTATAAAAGTTCAAACCCTTCAATTTTATACTCTTCAAGCAATTTTCTATGTATTCTATTTCAGATTTAATAGTCCCAGTATCATTTTATTTTTTTCTGACATTGACCTATCTTCGATTGATATTTTTTCTTTTAGTGTTTCCAAGATAGAACTATCTTTTATTTCTGCATCATCATGGGGAAGACAAAGCATAAAGTTGAAAATGGTACCATTTTTAGGTATAACTGCTTTCTTTGGACGAACATGCTCATTGGTTTCTTTGATAATTTTTGGTGTTTCAAGCATTTATAAGGAGAATGAACTTTTATTTGCAATATTATCAACAATTCCATTGGCTTGTAAACCTATTGAAAGTTTTTTACGGACAAGCTCAGTAAACACTGCGATTTTGGCAATATTTTTGAGCTGAAGTCCGAAAGTTGATATATGGTATGATATTTTTTTCTAATTGCTACTATTGGCAACAGTTAAGGTTTTAATATCCCAATCTAGATAAATCTCAATACATAGCTCTCTGAAAGCCCTGATTAAAACATAATAAGCTTCTTTACATGTAAGTTTTGGTTTGATTTTATTTAGTGTTTCTTGAGATAAATCAAAATCAATAAAGGGATAAAGTGAATCATTTCCATTAATGATTTCGTGAAGCAAATGTCCCTGACGCTCTGTAAATATAGCTTCTATTCCATCTTCGAAATCTGTACCAAGAAATTGTCTTGGTTTTATACTATCATCATGAATTTTATACATATATTTGGCTACACTCTCGGCTTTGGCCCCCAGTGGTAGAAGGCCCTATTATTTTCTTTCTCTATCTCTGGCTTGAAATTCTCAAAATTTTCTGGCTCTAGTTCTTTCTCAGCATTTTTTTCCAGCACATTAGAATATTGCTCCAAATTTTCGTGAGTTTGGATTAGCGCATTAGGCTCAAATACAGGAATAATAATTTCAAAAGTGGGAACAGTATATGCCAGCACAGTAGGTGTATTGTGTTCACTTTGGGTAGTTATAGTAGCTAAGGATATTTTACAATTTTGATATATTAACCTAAGAAAAAAGTTTGATTTGAAAATATTAATTAATTAGTTTTACCTAAAATAGTATTACTAACGAGTTTCAAAAAAAATAATCAATAATGACAGATATTTATTTTTGTCAATATCTTTCCAATGAAGGAAAAGTTTGTGAACGGTCTTGCTATCAACAAGAAAGATGTGCTATTCACTGGAAAAGGCACCAACATGTCCCCTGCTTAGAATGTGGTAAACCAACTATGTCTGAGTATAGCTTATGTAATTTGTATACAGATAAATGTCATGTTAAAGCCTACTATTAGTGGAAGAAGCTAGAGAAGATGACGCAAGGTAGTGCCGAGATGAAAAAAAATACTTAGTGGATATACATGTATTATCTTAATATATATAGCTGTCACCAAAAAATTTATTGATAACGCCGAGAAAAATTTTTAGTAACAGAATTTTTATTGAATTTTATGTTTTTGTACTTTTAGAAAGCTTTCTAGATATCTGTCACCAAAGTCACCAAAGTCACCAAAAAAATCGAACTTCTCCAGCTTTTTTTTTTTTTTTTTATATTATGGGTATATCATACATATCACATATATTATATACTATAAGTATATCATAAGGTAAAGTTTTATTTTTTTTTAGAATTTTACTTTATTTTTAGTGACTTTGGTAACAGTATATAAGAACAAGATAAAAAAGAATTTAAACCTGAAATTTAATAATAAACCTATCACCAAAGTTGTTACCGAAGCGAAGCTATCACCAAAGATTTTTGGTAACAGATAGCATAACCAGGTAGTATGTATATAGCATACCCAATAGCAATTAGATAGCATTAATTGACAATGGTATTGCATTTCTGTCATCACAACACATGATGACAAATTCGTAAACCAATCATCACTCGAATGACGATATGAACTCAAATTTGTCATCACTCAAATGATGATGCAAGCGTGAATCATTCGTCACTCGAATGACGATACAAGCATAAATCATTCGTCACTCGAATGATGGAGCAAATACTAATATATCTCTGATGACGGTGATGCATTTCTGTTGTCATACCTGAGTGTAAATAATCTAGACTAAGTGGAAATAACATAATTATGTTATTTTCACTATAATATTTTAATAACTGGACCACACCCTGGTATATTAATTCTGAAATTTTTAATTCTTATTAGCATATTAAATATAGCTTCAAACCAAACATTAGCTCTTCCTGGTACTTCCATATCTTGTTCAACTTCACTGAAGAAGAGATTATCTCAACAATCAACCAACTCTCTAATAATAAAGCCTGTAGCCTATCTAGTATTAGTTATGAAATGCTTAAACATACAGGCTCCAACTTTATTACTTCTATAATATCTCTTTTTAACCGTTGCCTCTCCTTTCAAACTATACCCAAACAATAGAAAAAAGGACAAATATTCTCTATTTCCAAAAAACTTATCTTTGATAGAAATCTATTCAACACCCAGCCTATTAGTTTAGTTAAATATATTAGAAAGCTATACACTAAACTTCTTACTAACCAACTTAATCTCACTTTCTCTTAACACAATATCCTATCACCATTCAACTTTGTTGTACTTCCAGGCAACTCTACTTCAATATCTATTCACATTCTAAATAATATTATTGAAGATACAAACTGCAACTTAAACCAACTATAGCTTCTCTTTCAGAATATGAGTAAAGCCTATGATTCAGTCAATTTTAAATTATTTTAAAAATCACTATACTAAATCCAAATACCCCAACAACTTATTAATATTCTAACCAGCCTTCTATTCGATCGTACAAACCATGTTATTATCAACCTTGGCCTTACAAACTTCTACTCTGTTAAAAATAGAATTGACCAAGGAGAAACTATTACCCCACTCTTTTAAAGAATCTATTATAACCCTCTGATCTCAAAAATCTCTTCACACTTCTTTGAATATACTCTGTCTACTTCTTACTCAACTAGTCTTATTCACTACTTCACAAACCATCTTAACACCTTTATATTAGTTCTCACATATATGGATAATACTTTATAGGTTGCTAATTCCAAAACACAACTTGAAGAAATTGTTCAAACTGCATCCTCTATGGCTAACATTTAGGTTAACTCTACCAAATCCTTTTTTATAACCACACAACCTTCCTCCAATATCTTATTTCTTAACTCTAATCTGCAATCAATTTCTTCTCATCAGCTCTTTAAATTTCTTGGTTGTTGGTTTACTCTTAACAACAAGCAATTTGTACAAATTAAACTTATTCAAGAAGAGGCTATTTAACTAGCCAATATTGCAGGTAGTGATTTGAACTAAGAAAAATTTTTTTAATCAGTTAATCGAACTGAATTATTCCATTCAACCAATTACCAACTGGTTAAGATTAATATTTATACTACCTTTGGAGCTTTATTCTAATTTTTGTCTCAACCTTGCTTGTTGAAACTTTTTGGATTCTTTACTCTCTATATATTATTTTGATATTTTTTTATACCATCTATCAGATCAACTGATTAAGAATTTCTTCAACTAGTTACCTGAATTTATTCAGTTTAGATTGGTTAACCAATTATAGCTCAACCAATTCAAGTCACTAATTGCAGGTACCAAAAATATAACTGACAAACAAATTACTTATATTATCAATACTGTTATTATCCCAACTACTAAATATCGGCTTCATAATATTGTAATCTCTTTATTCAAATATAACAAAATTTTAAGCAAATATCTTACTATAGCTAAACAAAAAGTATACCTTTCTCATTCTACTCCCAATAGTACTCTTCTCAACCATAACCTCTATAATATTCACAATATTTGGGATATACAACTACAACACCATATTAGTAATTTTTTTAACCATATTAATAACAACTCTACTTTTGGCATTACAACTCATATTCAACTCCAGCAACTTCAAAATAATCTTTGTTCAACTACTAATATTCTATAACATCCCTATCCTATTATTGATGGCCCAAACAAATACACAACTACCTTCAAAATTATACAACTTCTTAACTATTTACAAACTTCCATTTATGCACATACTAATTTTTTTTAGCCCAAAACAATTACTGATAGTAATATCTTACTTGAAAATATCCTTTTTAACTATCTCAAATATAATACTTTTAAACAACAACTTTGTCACAAACATATTCTTTATCTAGAACAACTTTGCTTAGCTGACAATAATACTCTTCTAGACTAGCACTATCTATCTTCATAAATCTTATATATTTCTAAAAGCAGAAAACCCACCTGGTTTATTCATCTTAAAAATACTATTTTTGATAACAACTCACTCTGTACTATTTTACCACATTTTCAATCTAAAAGTCTTAATCCCTTTGTATACCAAACCAACCCTATTTCTAAAACCCACAAGCCTTGGGTTCTATTCTATCTCAATGATAATATTGTAATAGGCCAAATTCGCAAAACATTTTCCAAAATCAATACTATTTCTATAACTTACTGGCAACACAATATCGATATCTCTACTCCCAACTTCTACCTACTACCTCCTATTACTTGTACATCTTGCCATAGTTGTAATCTTAATTCTAACTGAATTTCTAGCTGTTATACACTTGAAGTATTTGCTATTCTTTCTACTTAATTCTTGGAAAGAAAGAAAGCTAACAAACAGCTTAATTTCAATGCCAACTATATTGATCTCATACAGTCTACCAACATTAAAAAAGCTATTAAAATATCATCTATACCATCAATTAACCTCTTTGACTCACCTAGATCTACTATTTTCTATAACAATAAGGCCTTTTCACAGCTTACTCAAATTGCACTAGCCAATTTTCTCTAGTATCAATTCACCTTCTATACAGATAGCTCTGTTAAACAACTTGGTACTAACTAATACTCTATAGATATTGGCTAGGTCCAAGTCCAAGATGATCAAATTATACAAAGTTTCTTTGCCTAAATTACAAACTGGCATTCTTCTTACAAAACTAAACTATTAGCAATTCTATCTGTTACTTCAACTATTTCATGCAACTCTAGATTACAAATCTTTACTAACTTACAATCTGTTATATCCAAATACAACAAACTTTTAACTCTATCCTCTCACTCTACTAAAAACTTTAAATTTAATTCCTGGCCTATCTGGTACATACTTCTTAACATTATAAAAGCTTTTAATATTCAACTCTCCCTTCACATAGTCTAGACCCACTCTGATAATACCTTTAATAACTTTGCAGACTTGCTTGTCAATAATTATTCTAGCTCTCTCTTGTTATTATTCAACTATACCAATTCTTACAACCCCTACTTTACTCTATTATGGAAAAACAACTTTGTCGATAGCTCTACTTGACAATTCATTAAAAATATACGTAATTCATACAATATAGCTCTATAGTTTTCTCAACACTGTGCCCAAGAATAGTCATATTTTTCTTACCAAATTGACTGGAACACCTCTTGGCTATACTTTAACAATAACTAAAAAATCTTCTATAACTTTGCCAATCTTAAACTAAACTACCTAAAAGCTTTTAAAATCAAAATGCTATTCAATATTCTACCTACACATGCATATTTTCACAACATATATTCTTACTTATTCACATCTCCCAACTGCTTTGCTTGTAACAACCCAGACTCTTCTTCTCACTGGTATACTTGTACTAGCTATATCCTAATTTAAACTATTAATTCTACTATATATAACACCTTATCTAACTCTAATCTCGATCTTTCTTCATCCTAACTAAATAACCTCATATATACAATCTACTTACATCCTGCCTTCTATCTCCAACCCTCTCAACTCTATCCATTCTCTCTTCATTCTATACTTAAAGGTTTTATACCAATTTCTTTAATCAAATTCTTAGATCTATTTGACATTTTATATTCTAATACCTCCCAACTTATTATTAAACTACTACTTAATATCTTTGATCAACTTTATAATAATATTTGAATCTTATACTATATAAATTTTTCCCAATGAAGGGTTGGGATCCCGCAGCCTAGTGGTCTAGGCACTCAATCCTCCACGAGCAGGTTTCAGGTTCAAGTCCTAGTAGATACAGATTCTACGAATATTTAAATATACTCATCGTGGAAAGCCCAAGTGAGTACAAGTCTGGATTAGGAATTTCTGGAAAGAGGTCCATTGTAGAGAAGTCAGCACTATGTGTAATAGCGGTTGTTACAGAAGGTTCTATTACACAAAATTTGTGTATGTAAATCCTCGGTTGGCATAGGTAGCATCAACAACCCTAAGGCAGTATTGGGATCTTGGTTGGGAGGATAACTGGGCAGTAATTAGAACTGGAATGGTGAGAAAAGTGGTGAATACAAAGAGATCTGTGGTAAAGAATTGGCCTTACCAGATTTGGAATACCTTTGGCACGTATAGATCTCTCTAGCCAATAAGAGGCTAAAACATGGAGGCGTGTACGTATAAATAGACCCAATAGACAATGGTCGCACCCGTATGGGAGTCTTTGAACGTTAAGAGGACTCAGGACCTACCAATATCAGAATAGCTGGTATAAGTGCATGCAGTAGTAACTGGGGGCTACAACTGCTGAGAATCACCATAAATAGAAAATGATAACACACCTGTTAAAAACCCCTAGGCCTCATGATGCCACCCAACTATACTTGGTACTGGAAGTATATGCGAAACATGCCTGAACTCTTCGTCACCATATCGGGAAGTACAGTCGTTCGCATATTACCAAATTTGCAACCTTAAGACCTGGGTTCCAAAGTTACAGGAAATCTAGCTAGTTACGGCAGCATGCAGGCTTGAAATACTTACCCAATTGGGTAGAGACAGCTGCATGGCTTGAGATACGAACTCCTAGAAAGTACGCCAGTAGGAATTAAGAGAATTCTCTGTCAGGCACACCAAACTGGAAGCAAAAAGCACCTGCTTGGAGTAACATACACCGATTTGGAAGTTAAGATAGTAGGTTATGTGGATAATGTGGCAGACATATGAATACTAATTAGCAGTTAGGGAAAGAAGTACAAAAACTAGGTCAATCACATGTGTGGGAGTGTGATGGCTCTGGTGGGTTTTAGCTGTGGATAAATGGTTTGTATACTTGATGTCCTAGTTTTAATACTTATATGTATGTAATATTTAGTGTTTATGGCACTATCATATGTCAATTCATTTAAATATTAATAAATAAGTTTGGGGCAGATGCTACACCCGGAGTACTCCTCTAAATATTAAAAAAAAAAAATAATTTTTCCCAATGAAAAAAATCTCATCAAATCTCTCCTTATCCTAATTACTAATCACTATTCTAACCTCCCTCAACTTTCTCTAACAAGAGAAATAAAACTAACTATACCTATAACTGCCCTTGTAGTTTTGCTGACCAACTATACTCAAAATCTAATACTTGCCCTCCTCTAGGACAAGCCATTTTTAAACTTAATGCCTAGTCCACTTTATGGATCAAATACAATATACTTATTAATTATATTCTAACAATTCAAACCTAGATAAGTCTTGACCACTCTAGTAGGTTTAGATTGCAGGTAATTAGCCCAAGCTTTTAGCCTTAGCTTTTAGTTTGAGCTTTTAGTCTAAGCTCTTTTTTTTTTTTTTGGTATTAAGGTGAGGCCTTGCTTATATCTTTATTAATTAATTTATATAAGTAGTTATATAGAAAACTATATAAAAACTTAATTTGTACA
>CAJVPU010002613.1:0-10329 GCA_910591775.1 Dentiscutata heterogama | reverse complement strand
CATTACAAATTCTATATAACTCCAATACAGTATTTTTAAGTATTTGTAATTTTGTCTACTATGTAAAAATACTATAATTTTTTTCTTAAATATTTATAAAAACTTTTATTATTAGCACTATTAAGTAATTTTTTGTTTTTATATTTTAGTTATTCTATATATTATAACTTAATAATATTTTATAAGACTTTTAAACTTAAAGTTTTAACAATAAATCAGTTCAATAAATAATTAGATAAATTAATTATCAAAGTAAAAAATTATTTATTATTTTATTTCTTATATTTTCAATATCTTAAATACAATAGTGCTATTTGATTTATATGCTTTTATATAATTATAATTATTAATTTTTATATATATACAAAGTCAAATAGAGTTTTAATTGAATAACTATGTAACCTATTACCTGAACTAAAAAAATCATTAATCAGATAATAGTTTTGTCAAACCAGTTTTTAATATAATAAGTGAATATCTAATTAATAAATAATTATAAATTAATATTTGATTAATCCAAATATTTGGTTAATAAATAATTAGTTGATTAAAGTATTGTAATTATGATTGATAAGTTAAATATCAAACTTGAATACATAAAGATAGATAAGTAAGATAAGTTCAAAAAAGTTCTAATATGTACTATATTAGTAATTGATTTGAATGTATAAAGTAGGGGTCTGCAAACCGGGCTCATGCCTGTGCCCAACAAAAAGCACAGGCATGGGCATGGGCACGAAAATTCAGGTATGAGCATAGGTATGGGCATAAAAATTTGCCATGGGCATGGGCATAAGAATTTGCCATGGGCATGGGCATAGGCACAAAAATTTGGCATGGGCATGGGAATAGGCACAAAGATTTGGTATGGGCATGGGCACGGGCACAAAAATTTAATATTTATTAATTAATTTTGTCTGGCACTTTGCCTGATATTTGTGCCTGGTATCTTTTTGGCACCTTTTTGCCTAGCATATTGTACCATGCCATAATAGTGCCTGGCATATTGTACCCATGTCTATAAAATGCCTAACATTTGTGCTCATGCCTACAATAATGTCTGGCATTTTTGTGCCTTAGCTATGGGCATGACATGAGGCACTAGTATATGGCCTGGTGCCAATGTGCCTAGCATGACCACTTGCAGACCCCTAGTATAAAGATAAAAATAAGTTTAAAAAAGGTCTAATATATATTAAATTAGCATCTAATTAATATTTAAAAAGATTTATACAAAAAATTTTTTTTTTGTATTATTTTCTTTGTTCATTAATATATTAGAATAAAAGTGTTTGTTCTTGGTCTTAAGTATACTCATAAAAACTTTTTCAAGTAGTTTACTTTTGCTAGCACTAGTTATCTTTATTTATATTCTACTAGTTATAACCTACTAGTTATAGTTCTCTAGTAATTAATTGAGCATTAAAAAAAAAAGTGTACAAAAATAAAAGTTTAAAGCTATAAATAAGCAGGTATAATTCCTTTAAATTAAATATAATAATACTAACTATATAGATAATAATAAAAAATTTGTATTTTAAAAAATTAGTCTAGGCTTTACAATATCTGATTATATACATAAAGATGATATACTTTTTCTACAATATAAAGAATCACCTAGAAGTAAAAAACTATCTATAAATAAAACTTCTATAAATAACCTTTTAATTAGTGCTTGGCACAATCAAACAAAAATTTAACAGTCAAATACTTGTTAATATTTGTGATTAAGTCGGATATCAAATGATTGCAGATTAACCAATAGTATATATTTAGCTTGGGTTAATCTGCAATCATTTGACATCCGATTTAAGCATAAGTATTAACAAGTATCTGACTGTCAAATTTTTGTTTGATTGTGCTGAGCACTAATTTTTGTATTAAAAACGCCAACATACATATTATAAACCTTTTTCAAAATATTACTCATGCAATGATGTACTAAAAAATATTTAAAGTGCCTAACTATATTACTCCTATTTCTTCTCTAATTATTATTATTTCCTGTAGACCAGGCCAAATACCATAAAAAGATCTGCCAAATGTGCTTGCAAATACAATGCCTTTCGGGAATAATATCATTATTACCAACAAAAAACTTATAATTATCATCGATTATTTCTTGGATAGATGGATCAGTGATAACAAAAAAATGGCTATTTAATTTATTATATAATCTTTTATCATTAGGATAGTAAGAGATGTCTATAATTTTCTTAGTGAGAGGTATAACTTGCTCCAAGAAAAGCTCATATAATTTTTTGAGATCTTTTTTTCTAAAGAATCGATAACAAAAATCATTGTCGTAAGATTCACCAATAAATATTCTGCTGTTAATCGTATCAGCATCATAAGTAGCATCAGGACTTAAAGGTAAATGAGTTATTTCTATCTTAAAGAAACATAAATCTAAAAATTGATTACTAGACAAACATTTCACCAAACCAATGTTTAAATATTTTCTTAATCATTATCATATTTATAAAATTTTTATACTCAAGAAACAAAATCACTATTATGTTTTTTGCCATTATTAACACATTTGTATACGTCTAAAATGACTTTTAAAATAGTGGCTTTTTTCGTGCCAATATTCATTGTCATCGTATTTGTCAATTCAAAAATATTTAAGCTATTGTGAACAGTACTGAGATACAATAAGGATCTCAAATTTATTATGAATGTAAATCAAGAATGATACTTTTTAATGCTTTTATTTTCATTAGATCATTTCAACCCAGATATACTGTAATAAATATATTGTTTATTTAATTTCAAAAATAATTTAGCATGTGTGATTTGAAATGTGATAAATTTTTTTTTGATGAAATTTTTAAATAAAAATAATCACAAGTTTAGTACAACTTTTTTTAATAGCCTTATAATTTAATTGATCCTTTTGTTCGTGATAATGCCTAATTGTTTTTGAGATGCAGTTTTAAAAATTCAGCACATTTATGTGCAAAAATATTTATTTATGTGAAAATGGTAAGTTCATTTCTGTTTATTTAATTTGTGCAAAAAACAATACATGAGCAATAAATTTTTAACACTGGCTTTAATTGTCTAAAAAGAATGTTTATTGATGCAATAAATGGCACAATTTCCAATAGGTCACATTTTAGCATTTTATGGAACTGACACTTATTACGTAAATAATATGAACTTTAAATGATTGGTTATTTGAAGCTTGCAATGTCAAAAAATTGATTATTTTAAAACTTATGATTGTGCCAAAATACTGACTCTGAGAGATTATATTTACGAAATGTGTCTATTCCTTAGATTATGCTTCATATATCTCAAATTAAAGAAGCATTTTGTAAACAGTATTTTATATTAGTGTCAAAAACAAAAAGTCATGACAGTAATTGGTGTTTATTATTTGCATAAGGGCAAAGTATTGTTCTTAAATTAAATTAGTAGTAAAATCTGAGATTCTTATTGTTATCTGAATTGTTCACAATAGTTTAAATACCAATTTTAAAACAACAATATAAATGAATATTGACACGAAAAAAGCTACTATTTCAATAGTTGTTTTAGATGTAGCCAATTGTGTTAGAGAACTAAGGGAACCAACACTAATTACATAAATATAGCTCCAGAGTCAGTTGTTTGACACAATTGTTTAAAGTAATCAATCATTTGACAATTACAAGTTCTAAAGTAATCAATAATTTTTAGAACCTGGTATGTCAAATGACTAACTCTGGGGTCATATTTATGTAACAAGTGTTAGATCCTTTAATAATGGTGAAAAAAAATGTAATAATGGTGAATTATAAAAATTTTATAAATATTATAATGATTAAGAAAATATTTAAACGTTGGTTTGGTGAAATGTTTGTCTAGAATCAATTTTTAGATTTATGTTTCTTTAAGATAGAAATAACTCATTTATCTTTAAGTCCTGATGATACTTACAATGCTGACATGATTGACAGAAGAATATTTATCAGTGAACCTAATGATGATGATATTTTTAATCGATTTTTTAGAAAAAAAGATCTCAAAAAATTATACAAGCTTTTTTTGGAGCAAGTTATACCCCTCGTTAAGAAAATTATGAACATCTCTTATCATCCTAATGACGAAAGATTATACAATGAATTAAATAGTCATTTTTTTGTCATCACCAATCCATCTGTTCAAGAAATAATTGATGGTGATTATGAGTTTTTTGTTGGTAGTAATGATTTTATTTCTGAAAGACATTGTATTCGTGGCCGCATTCGGCAAATATTTTTATAGTATTTGACTTGGTCTGGAAGAAATAATGATAATTGAAGTAAAAGTAGAAGTAATATAGTTAGACACTTTAGATATTTTTTAGTACATCGCTGCATGAGTAATATTTTGGAAAGGGATTATGATAAGTATATTGGTGTCTTTAATACAAAAATGGATATTTTTTTTTCTTGACTATTTAAAGTATATAGCAGATCTTAGATTTGAAAACATTAGTCAAGAATATGTTAATTATATAAATTTTATGAATAGATGATGTGTTTAGATAATTAATCATTTGATAGTTTCATCAAATAAAATCAAATCAAATTACATGAATAATGTTTTATACAAAATTTTATTTGATGTCTATATTGTATAATTCAAAAGAGGTAATTTCATAGTCAATTCCCTTAACCCTATGGCAGTTCAAATTTTCAACCTTTTATAGGCATAAACGAATAAAACTTTTTGATAGCAGAAAAGATTGTTAAATAAATATTAATTGTTATTGGATATTTTTTACTAAAATGCATAATTATGAAGCCTTAAAAGTTTATATTAAATGAAATTCTATCAAAACCTACCTATATGCAGCCTCTTTTGTATTTTGTGATATCCCTAATATACTTTCTGCCAAAACCTAAACAAATCTCAAATTCAAAAAAAAAAAAAAGAATTGCTATTGTTACGGAGTAATTTGTAGGTTTAATAGTGTATAATATAAAATATAGACATTATTGATACAGTCATCCTCCTATACAATCACAGAGTTGGGCGTATAGTAAATTATTTTAGAAATATGCTTTTAAAGGGGTTGTGCTTATATGGAGGTTTTTTTCTTATAAATTAAATCATAGTTTGGTCTAAATAAAAATGTGATTACATATGATGTGATTGTATAGGAAGTGACTATATGGAGGGTCAACTGTATAAGGCAACTCACCAGAGGCGTGACGTTGGTAATTTGGTTAAGATATAATAATTCAATAATTAGAAACTCGTAGGATAATGTTTACAACAGAAAAATACAAATAATTTTATACAAAAAAAATGATTACAAAAGGCTTTTACAAAGATTTTCTTTTAATCTTTGCATATCCCCCAGCTCCTCTTCTGATCTGTAAATCCCTTACATCTTTTCCCTCCTACATTCAAGTTATTTCTCCTTTCTTATTTTTTCCTAAACCTTCTTCATCCTTCGTTTATATCATTTCTGCTAGAACTTTCTACTGATGATCTCTAAGCCTTGTAGATTATACACATAATTATCTTTTTTGAAATATCTTTAGGATCTTCATTCCCGAATAGCTATGTGATTTACCCTCCGATTGATCGATCGATTTTAGAAATATCACTTTTAGCCTGTGATACTATTTATAAAAGATTAAATTTAAAAAGTAATCTTAATATTTTGCAAATATATAGTAATTCGGCAAGTATAATCCCTAACAGAGTAAAATTTCATGCAACATTATCAAAATTAGAGATTGGTAAGGTAATAAAGTAAGTAATAAATACTTATTTTTTTACCCAGTACTTACACACATACGTATTATTACTAATTATTGATTATTATTACTCATTACAATTTTTAAATGTAATCTGGTGAGAAAATTTTAATCTCATAATCAGATTGAATTTTGCATATATCATTACTCTTTACTACCTATTACACAAAATATTAGAAAAAATAATTAGAAATAATATGTAATAATATGTATAATATGTAATTGACTTTTTGCCTATCTCTAATCAAAATTAAGAAATTTATTGACTGATCATTAAGCAGTTCCTTAAATCACATTAAAATACATTTAGATCTGTATCAGATCCTGAATTGAATTAATCCAATCAAATTAATTTTGTATTTTTATCATTATAATGATAATAATTCAATTTAGGATCTAAATCCTATGAAAAGTTTTATTTTAATTCTATAAATTCATAGAATTAAAATTTTCAAGGATTTTTGATAGGTAGTTACTGAGATATCTTCGCTCAAATTTGAAAAAATATTGTTATCAAGGATTGTTGATTTCATCAATCAGAACATAATAGTTCAATTTACCACAGTTAGGGTACTAATTCCAGAATTCGGTGGAGATCCATCCCAACATCTTTATTACTAAATTGTTTGCCAGAATTGGAATAGATCAAGTATTGGTATGACATATTTTTGTCGATAAAATACGCAAATATACCTTTGTTTAAATTTTGGTTTTTTTTTTTTTTACTACATCTATTTTGAGACATTGAGATATCTTAGCAACCACTACAGTAATAAATTAGATTTTTATTTATTTAATTATACAAGATTTGTATAAAAATATATACATATATATATTGTATTCATCAGATTTTGTTAGATAGTTGTTGAGATATTTTCTCTCAAAGTTATAAAAAAAACTCTTATAAAAAAAATTTTTATAAAAAAAAACTTTTATAAGGCATTGCCTTAAAAAATTTTATTTTTTGATACTACTTTATTTAATATTTGAATAATAAGAATGAATAAAAATGAACAAAAAAAATATTAGAAGCAAGGTTAAGAAAAAAAATAACCACTAAATAATAAAAGAATTGAGCAAAAATAGTAAAAAACTATCACTAAAGTAACAAAAAAAGTACACACTTAAGTAACAAAAGAACCACCACTAAAAGCAATGAAAGAATCATCAACTAAAACAACAAAATAACTACTATACCACTAACAAACTATAAAAAAACTGCCTCTAAAGTGAAAAAAGAATCACTATTAAAGTGATGAAATAAAGTGTCAAAAACATCTTAAAGATGAAGAGCCACCTTTAAAGATGAAAGATTATACAATGAATTAATTGGAGTATAGATATGAGTGATATAATTAGACATTTTAGATATTTTTTAGTGCATCGCTGCATGATTAATATTTTGGAAAGGGCTTATAACATGTATGTTATAGTTTTTAATACTTTAATACAAAAATGAATGTTTCTTCTTTTCCTGATTATTTGAAGTATATAACAAATCTTAAATTCGAAGATATTAGTCAAAAAAATGATAATTATATAAATTCTATGAATAGATGATGCGTTTAGATAATCATTTGATAGTCTTCATGTTAGATTTGTGATAATATCAAATCACGAAATAGTAAATTCATTTAATATCGATATTGTATATTCAAAAAGAGATAATCTCCATAAACAAACTAAAACTTTACACAATTTTCTATACCAGAAGAGATTGTTAGTTTAATATAGTTCTTAAATAAATCTATATTAGATATAATTTATTATATATGACCGAGTTCTGGTAGTTTAATATTGATTTTCAAATCTGGTTAAACTGTTTAACATCCCTAAAACAAGGACAAATTTGTCAAATAAGATAGAAATCCATATACTAATGCTAATTATAATTGATTTTCAAATCTGGTTATCCCTAAAACAAGGGATTATAGTTATTTAATACTATCGCTATATCCAATAAATCATTTCCAAATGGAAACCCAGCAAAAGGAAGCAACGAACTAATGAAAGTATCATGTATGTATATATTTTTAGTAAATTAATACTTGGTGTAATGTTGGCTAAATGAGCTGTGGTGAAGTAATGCGGATCCCTTAATAACTGCCTATCATTATTTAAAATTTAAAATTTTTCTTATATTAATTATATGGATTTATAGAAATAAAAATTCTGAGGTGCTACCTCAAAAATTTTATTTTTTGATACTACTGTATTTTCGCATAATAACGCTCACCTGCGTGTTATTTTGAGTATATGCACATTATTTCGAGTATACACATGAGCGTTATTTTGAGACAATTAAAAAATTTTATATAATTCTTGTATAAAAATAAACAACTAGATTTAGTACTAAGTAACCTTCCTTCGTGCTTTAACAAAAGTTCTGAAAAACTACTTTGTTGAAGTTCAAAGGTTTACTTAGTACTAAATCTAGTTCTGAAATATAGTGTTTGTAGTCGATCCTTATTTATCAACTTGACTAAGTCGATATTTAAAATTCGGCTTAGCTGGCTAAGTCAGAGTCGATAAATATTTTTTACCTTCAGAATTTATCAGTGATTTCATCAAATTTTTGTCGTGACCTTATGTTCGTTGATTTTCTTTTCAGATTTTCTCAACTCTTACTCTTAGTGCTATGTACTAAGAGAGGTAATATATCGAATTTGATTGGTACTTAATATAATATCGACTAAGTCAATTTTTTGAAAAATCAGCTGACTAAGCCAGCTAAGTCAATAAAAATTGACTATGCGAAATTGACTACAAACACTAATTGTGCATTATCTATTGTTATATAGAAAAATTTTTAGATTTTATGTAATCGGATTAATAAACAAAAAAAACATATATAGTTTTAATGTATTTGAATGTAAGAGGTTTATATATATCTAATAAAAGCAAAATTTTTATTTATTTTATAAATAAATTATTAATCTAAACTATATAATTATTAAACAATTTTACACAGTTGTGATTTTATTTAAATAAAATTGAATAGATTTACAAAAATAAACGATAGAAAAATTATTAAGTTAAAAATAAAAAATTATATTAATTTAAATGAGTTTGCAATAATTCAAAATAAATTAAAATATATAAACAATTTTTTATTAATAGCATTTTTCAAATAAATTTATTTATTTATTTTTTTTTTAAGCGATTTTGCTTTTATTTATGTAAACTGATTGTATGAAAAGCTACAATAGCAATTGATCATTTCAATCATAATGTTCTAATCTAATAAAACTCACCAGACTCTAAGAGTTCAATACAACCTGCTATAACAACTATTAGTCTATATAGAGACTACAATATCTTACTATGTTTAAGGCAAATACATCACTATAATAATAAACTGGCTATTATATGCCTTGTCAGAATCACCTGATCTTCAAGATCTTCTTCTACCAAAATCCAGGTAGAATACCTATCTTCTATTTTTCTCTAAGCAAGGATTATATATACCATTTTTACTAAAGAACAACTATTTCTAGGAGAAATAAAAAGAATCTAAAACAACTAAAACACTATTCTAAATATGTTTCCATTGTAAATGAACAAAGAAGAAAAAAGACAAGAAAGTTAGATAATCTTGACAAGAAAAAAAAACTACATACTAAAAAGCATTATTATAATCTGTGCTAGATAGATAAAAATTATATAACAATAGCAATATTGCATATCTCTATTGTAAAGCTTTGCCTTAACCTTTATACTTTTCTTTCTGAACTACATTAATATCAGAAGTTCTGGCCAAGCCTTCTAATCTATATCTCAAGCCAGATGCTGTAGCTGCCCAAGAACCCATATCTCAAGCCACTTGCTACTGCTATTAGAAGTATCTTAATTGTTAGCTCCAGACCAAACTAGTAACACTATATCTAAATTAGACCAAACATGTGGTTGCTATCTACTATATTGACTGGAAAAAGAAACTAGTAAACAATATTAATTTTTAGATAAGGGTAAGCTATTTTGCTCACTTTTCTTTGAAAATTTTGTTGCCAAGACAAGTGGGTAAATAAAAAGAAAAATTTTTCAAAGTAACAAGTGACTAAACAAATAGCAGTTACTTGTTATAAACTGTTTTTTTTAAATGAACTCTTCTTTTTAGTAAGTAATAAATTCTGGGCCTGTTGACAAGTAGCATATAAGAACTACTTTTAAACAACAAGTAACATCCTAGCAGTAAGTAATAAACTCTAAACCTGTTGGCAAGTAGTGTATAAGAACTACCTCTAAATGACAGGTGCTAACTTATAGCTTTGTTCTAACTCCAGGTACTTTCTATAATCTTTTTACTGTGTTTTGAGTTCGAAAAATTTTCTGAAAAATTTTGGTGTGAGAGATCATCAGAAAGAGTTGATTAGAAAGTTGCAAATTTTACTATTTTTTAAATAAATTTAAATAAATTCAATTTATCTAAAGTAATTATTTTTATTTAATATTGTATTTTTTTTTTTTTTTAATTTTTCAGACTGACTAAGTCAGCCAGAACGCTGGTGGCATCTTTTTTATTATACTTGATTAATAAATAGCTTTCTAATTACAGATTAAATATTTACAAATTTTTCTATTTATTCGG
>CAJVPU010002612.1:0-10330 GCA_910591775.1 Dentiscutata heterogama | reverse complement strand
TCACGGAATTTATAACCTTAAATCATGGAGATTATTCGGCTTGTCTAGATTTTGTCGATCATGTTGCAGATTCACGGTTTTCACAATATAGAAATATTCGGATAAAATTTCTTACAGGGCGATAAGACCTGCCACCTCTAATTAAGTCACTTATTTAGTTAATTTTAACCGGAAAGTATAAATAATTTGTTAAAGTATTCGAAAACAATTTATGCACTTACTAGTTATATTAGTTTATTGTCCGTGCTGATTTTGTCAATAAACAATCTTATTCAAATCGATTCAGTCAATATTATTTATTAATCGAAAAAATCTTCGAATAATCTATGTATCTATTATTAATTTCCATTCATGCTGATTTATGATTCTTATAACTTAATTTTCTGAAAATTTATATATAAAAAATTAATTATAAATTTAGTCTTGTCTGAACTCAAAGTTGTATGGTGCCCTACTTACACTTGTAATAGATATTTTGATCACTATGTTGATTGAAAATAAATAAGGTGTAAAGTTTGTATATCCTATCTGTGAAAAGTACGTACGTACATACTGTACATAGTTCAGTGATCACTATGTATTTAGAAGCGAAAAGCATTGTACGCGTGTTCAAAATTGGAATAAACTGGTCTGACATAATTGAGTTGAATTTATTTACGAATGCAGTTTATATTACGCGTAATTAAAACTACAATATGAACATGTGGTGTAGATATTCTTATAGAATAGGTGGTAACTCCGCTAAACTCCGCTAGACTCCACCAATATCTCGTGAATATATTAAAAAATTAATGATTACTATCATCAGCGAAGCTTATTCCTTATATTGCCCACCTATTCTATAGAAGAGACCTGTATATATATTTGTTTATATATATTTGTTTTATAGTAAAATGGGGATACCGCCGATTTGCGATAGCATAATCTGCGCATAAATCAGATTATATCGCAAAAGCATATGCGATAGCATATTGGCATGTCGGAGCTAATTTCGCATAATTAATAAAGCATAATCTGCGCATAAAATGGTAAAATTAGAGCAGAATAAATTTTTATTGGATCGGAGAATTCGACAATAAATTAACACGAGCTCGTGAAAAATTTTTGATAACTAGAGGTGTGAATATAATAACGTAGCTTGTTGTAACTATAATGAGTTATGGGCATTTTTACCATAACACATTATAATAAGGCAAGCATTCACACCTCTAGCCGCAACTATAATTTGGAACTGGTTATTTAATCGGTTTAAGATATAAAAAATGAAACTTTGGTTGCAACTTTTCGCATAATTTTACATGATTCGCATAATTTGCAGCATAATTCTAAAAAATTTATCGCATAATTCGCATAAACTAATTTGTAAAGCAGGCAGAATTTGGGGTTTATCGCAGCAGAAAATGAGGATCCCTATATGAACCCATGTGTGTAAACATTATGTCACGTTACATCACATGACAAAGTATATATCCGGATATATAAATCCGTATTAACTCTAATTAATACCTCCTCTATCCCTCATATTATAACTGGGGCATATAATACAACCGGCACATGTGGCACATCTGGTACTTTCGGATTAACCATAGCTGCCGCAACAAAATTGTCACGGCAGATCCTCGATTTTGATTGGCTAACGGCTTACTAATTTCCGGCCAGAATTAACTTTTGACCTTTTAATTACAAAAATAGAATTTTTATAAAATATGCCTGCATTTGGTAAAATTGGCCCAGGAACAATTTTCACTTAATGGGCAGCTGCGATTTCATTAGTAAAATAATGAGTAATTCCGGCCTAATTTTTTGATCGTCGCTATTCGCCGATCAAAATCGAGAATCTGCCGTACCAATTTGTTGCGGCAGCTAGGGGTTAATTACATCCGGTACATTCGGCGCAGTAACCCCGTGAGTTATAACCCGCGACATAATAATTTAACAGGGTCGAATCAGCAAGGGTAACAAGGGAGATCCCAAAATTCCAGGTCGGGATGCATCGGAACCCTGGCCGGATGGGCCAGAATTGATCGATTTTGCCCAAGATCACTAAGAATTTTACTAATGAAACCATAGCCGTTCATTAAGTAAAAAATGCCCAGCTGATAATTTTACCATAGCTCCTGTTAACCAGTATAGTTAACCCCAACCCTAACCACGATGCATTCTGGCAGAGCGTCAGTAATTTGACATTCCACGCCCCATCCACTATGACATTTACTACGTGTATTAAAATGAGCTCTCTTTAATTACGTGCATAAAATTTATATTATTGTTTGAAATGTTATTACACTTAAATTGAGTTTGCTGAACGCTTATATTCTTGCTATAAATAATATTTAATCCTTGTTTTTTTTTTTAATTTCATAGCAATTTTTTACAGTGAAGAAATCGCGACAATACTAATACCAGCTCAACCTTAAATGCATATCGTATGTCATCGCAATAGTCAGTAAGTTTTGTAACAGCATTTCTTGTTGTGTGCGCTATGGTTAGTAATGCAGAATTTTTTACGATATAACTCCAATACAGACTAACTTAACTACAAATGACTGCAAAATGACCGGTCATCTGATGTCATTCAAATTTTGGTCATTTGGAAATGACTCGTAACTAAATGACTATGTCATTCCAAATGATCAGGGTCATTTGATTATTAGGTCATTTCGCATAGAGTTGACATCCTATTGATCATGAAAAAACCTGTGTAATTCATGATTTAATAATAAATATGTTCGCACCATAAATTTGAAAATGATTTACATCATTTTGCAATCGGTAAACAAACTTTTTTTAAAAAAAAGAAAATAAATACATTATCTTTTATCTAGTGTTTTTTTTTTTTTGAATCACTTCACACCTGATCTTGTGATAGTCGCTTTACAACAGGTATGACAAATGAACCAGTCATTTGGCCAAAATACAAATAGCACTCATTTACCAGATAATGACTGATAATTTGGGGTCATCAGTCATTTATCATGTGTAATATACAGTTATTCTGTTGGTATACGATCATAATAAGGTGCGGATTATAATAATATCTAACAACATTTGTTATTTTACAGAGGAATAATAATCAATTTTGATTGGTTAGAAGGTATTAGATAATCAATTAACCAGAGTTAAATGACCTTCTTAAGTCATTTGAGCTGTGAAATGACTAATGACTAATCATTTGTCATTTGAGTCATTTGGGTCATTTAAAATCATTTACCATTCCTGCTACATACTGTGTGTTGAATCATCTGTAAATTTAGTAGCAGAACTTATTACAGTAAATCATGGTAGAAATCGCGAATTCCGATGCAAACTAACTCAACCACATACTGTATATTACTACAATAGCTGGTAAGTTTTATAACATAATTTTTTACAGTAAACCATGTTAGAAGCCGCGATAATTTCAATACAACTAATTTCTGTGCCATCATAGCTAGTAGGTTATGGAACAGAATGTTTTACAGCAGAATTTTTTTACAGTAAATTATAGTAGAAATCGTGATAATTCCAATTAAACCTTCGATCACATACAGTATGTTATTACAATCAGTGTTGGCACATGACCAGGTCATATTACTAAGCTCAATTAATGAGTCATATGGCTCGGTCGTATGACTTACTTAGTAATATGACCTGTTATGACCTGGACATGTGCCAACACTGATTACAATAGCTGGTAAGTTTTGTAACATAATTTATTACAGTAAATCACGTTAAAAGCTGCGATAATTCCAATAAAAACTAATTTCTGTATGTCACTATAGCTGATAAGTTTTGGAACAGAATTTTTTACAGTAAATCACGAATAACTCCAACACAAGCCAACTCAACAAAATGCTGTGTAGTCGCAATCGCCTGTAAATTCTGTGGCAGAATTTTTTTACAGTAAATCATAGTAGAAATCGCGATAATACCGGTAAACCAACTCAGCCTTAACTAAATACTGTGTGCGACTACAATAGTGGGTAAGTTCTATATAGTGTTCCCCAATGAGCCGGCTCAAATAGGCTTATCCTACACTCCATTGGCTTATTTAAGGCTTATTTGGCTTGTAAGCCATGTAACATATAGAATATAACATAAATTATACAAATAAGTGATATATTAAATTAAATATATATAAAATATATTACCATACCTAGGTTTCGTCATAAGTTTCGTCATTCGTCATGAGTTTCGTCATTCGTCATGAGTTACGTCATTCGTCAATTAGTCAATTCGAAGTCACCTGACGAAAATGTTTCGTCATTCGTCAACCATCTTTAGTGTCGAGTCTCCTTTTTTAAAATTTTGTACTAATAATTTTCTTAAATTTTTCAAATGTTGCAAAATACTTTGACTGGGAATTTTCTGTAAATCTTATAATAATTAATGGCATCCAGCCTGACACATATAAAGTACTCTTGAGATCGCTTTACGGTATGTCATATCCGGATGCAGTTGAAGACGTTTTCGGAGAGGGGTTTGACGGACAACGTTATATAGACTTTATACTTGACTTTTTGAGGGCATCATATAAATACTCACATTTAAATGATTAATTCAAAGCAACATCATCTTGTAAACGAAAGGAATGTGATGCAGATATTGGAACTGAGTCTCGAGTATAGAGCAGATCGGCTTAAAAGTTACTGTGAAAAATATATCGAGAAAAATAAATATGTTGTGGATGCAGTAGGCACCAACCAAATTATTCCACAAAATTACACAGAAGATATCACCCAAAATATTCCGCAAAATTGCACAGGTTAACGAAATTGTTATGAAATAATATACATAATTAATTGTTTTGATTTGAATAGCTTTGTAACCATAACGTGCAAAGATCATAATTTTTGCATAAAATAAATTCTGTTTGCAAAGATAATCATAAATTAAAATCAAGAAAATCGAGATAATTGTTAAAATCTTCTCAAGTGACTATGAATAATAAATATGCGCATTTGTTATAATATAGGTTAAAAAAATTCAAGTTAGCTTCATTAAGTTATTTTTGTGAAGATTATAAGATAATCTGATCTTATTTAAACGCCATTTAAAAAGCTGTTGTCTGTTCGAAATAGAAAAATGAAAGTTTCTAATACAGTAATACAGTATAATGAAAGGTTTGAATGAAAAGATTATTTAAAAACATAAAAGTTAACCAGGATATAAACTTTAAATTCGAGATATAATTATTGCTCGGTCACTCCTAGGTACATTACTGATACATGAAAATAAACATATGGCATATTGTTTGCTTTTTACACGACATAATAATTTTTAACCATTCCTATTGTCATACAATTAATTTGTCTCTTTCTTTTCACAATCTTTGCTTTCACGATCTAAAGTGAAAATCAAATATGCCTAACAGCCACATTCATTATCATTTATTTCTGTACTTGAAGTATTAGTGGGTTTAAATATGTCATGATATGAGTGACGGCATGGGAAAATGGGTCATTGGTTATTTAAATAATAAATGATAATTTGTTCACATGAAACTTGAAATTTCAAATATCCATTTTTTATAGAAATAAGAAACGAACCTCTAATAAGCAAGTTTATTTTATTTGACTAACATAATGTTTTTTATAGATGTATTACTTTTATTATTATATGATATACAGCCGACATCGACAAAATAAAGATTGTAGATGGATTAAAATTAAAGGTATGCATCATAATTTTCTTAAGAGCAACTCGTGAGAGCCTTTCTATTTTTATTATCATTTTATCATTTTTCTTTCACTTTACATTGCTAACTAATACTGCATATTAACGTTCGAAATTAGAATGCTCATGAGAACATTGTTAAATATTTGTGAACAGCTTAATTTTTTATTGTTGCCTATCAAAAAGTTTGTGCATAATAAAATGAGGCCACTTGAAATTATATTTGATCTTAAGTGCGGGGAGGAGTCAATTTAAACGAACATTATACTCATTGCAAAAAATAATCGAAGTGCATATTCTCTAAATGCAGGTCAAAATTAAATTCTCTTTAAATGCAGGGCTAGCTTCGTTTCCAAGGTATAAGAGTAATATCACTCTAAGATGATATAAATTCAGGGTAACTGAATTTTCTGATGACCAGATCGATAAGTTACTGAGTTGAAATCAATGCGTCAGATCTACTACGTATATTAACTTGATTATTGATTAACTTGGATGACTCCAGTTTATTCGAATATTCGAGGTGTTCGAATATATATTATTTTACCAAATCGGCGAAGTCGAATATTCGAATATATTTAATATTAGAAAAAATTAAAAATTCGTAATAGTTAAATACTATTACAAATTTAATTTTATACTTATCATGAAGTAAAATATTAAAGAAACTTTAAATTCGACCCTAAACTTTATGAATAATGTTTTACATTTAAAATTACTTCACTTAACTTTTTGTACACTGAAAAACCTGAATGATTTAAAAATCCTATTATAGTTAGAAAAAAATTAGCTCATGTAAAAAATTATGGTTATGAGTAAGATAAAAAAATTATCTCATATAATTATAAGTTTGTAATATAGAATGCATGAATAGTGTAATTAATAAATCTCAAACTGTCAATTCCCTGTACTAAAATTGCAAAGTTATATATTTGTTTTATTAAAATTTCTAATTCTATTATATAATTGGAAATTTACTTTATATTCGCAGTGCAGGAAAATGTTCTGCTCTGGATTACACTCGACGCACCCCGACGCACTAAGCAGGGCAGAGCAGCTGTTAAGCTTGATTCAAATGAATCATTGATATACCGATACAACATTTAATAATTACTATTAATTCAGGAGTTACATACCGATGCTGTACGTACGCAAAGCTAAAGCAAATTTTAAGCAAAATTACTCAAATAAATCCAGATGGGAATATGCGTAGTCGTCAGGTTCCTGACCGATCATATCAGATATCTTAAGCTAATATCACTATATACAGTATAATGATAATAATGCTTTAAGAAGTTTAATTTTTTTAAATAAGAGCAATGACATATATTAACTAATATTTTTGGGCGAAAGGGGTAAGGAAAAAAAAAGTCTTACCTCGGTTTGATTTTAATTAAAATATTAAAATATATTAACTGGGATTCATTGCCCTAAGGATGTGCATAATTGTCTCATTAACATCCACAAGGTTAATTGAAAAAATATATTAAAGAAAATTTAAATATCAAGATCGGGCAACAAAAATGGACATATTAATTAATTAAAAAAATAATAAATTAATTGAGAGAAATAAATTCATCTATGTGCAACATAAATGTTTCCTATTAATACGTTTTCTTGTAAGAATAATCTTTTTTACGCAGAAAATACTGTCCCATTTACTGTAGCTTGTATCGCCAATTTCGCGGAAAAAAAAACCAGGATACTTGCGTCAAATAATTTAAACAATTTTAAACAATTTAAAATGCATTGATGGCTTCATAATTTAAAGGTTTTTTACGAAAAATTTCCGTGGCGTATTCTTACAGGCGAATAAAATTTTAAACCTTTATATATATTTGCGCAGAAAAACAAATTTCATTAATTAATAATCATATCAATTTAATCTTATCAGTTTAATAAACCCCTTCAAAATTGATTCATATGATTGCTTTCTTTGACATTCGATAAATCTTTGAAACATTTCAAGGAGTTGTTTTAAATTCTTATTGTTTATTGCAAGATGATGTATCTTTGATCTCACACATACAGTCACCTGATTTGTTGTCCGATCGCGCGCGATTGTGAGAAGTGATTTTTGAGAATATAAATGTTTATTTTGAGGATATAGATATAAGAAAGTAATAACTATAAATACATTTTATTTTCATTGAACTTTGTTAAGAAAATCACTTTAAAACCGCACAATCGAACGATCAAAGGAGATAACTATTTTTAACAGCTTTTTTTCTCGAATTTTATTGTATATAAACCTATTACCAAAATTAGTATAGTCGGAATTTTTTCTTCTGGAATTTTCGTAAGATATTTTATAAAAATGTTTCTAGATTTTTTAAGAGTGATGGAAAAAACTACAACTAACGTTAAGCATTAATTTGCATAATGTTGAATGGAGTAATTAATTTTTATTAATTAAATACTAGTGTAACATATTATTGCATTATTTTCTAATAAATTCAATATTAGTAGTAGATATTAACGAAAGTTTGTTGTTAACCGTTCATAATAATTAACTCCTGAGAATTTTAACGTTGATGCAACTAAATATGTTGCTCACTTTGAATTTGTAAGATAACTATAATTAAAAGTTATTTATGGATCATTTGCCATTTATTATCATACTTTTGTAGCATTAAATTTTTTACTAATTCGAGAATAGAGAATAATATCATGAGAAGCCGATTTCGTAGTTGAACGCGCTTCAATAAAAATTGGGTTTATCTATAGCTATGCATATTGATTTTAGAGTAGATAACATAAGATGCAAAAACCCTCGTCTTCAAGATTAATAGCTCCTTTTAATAATATAAAATCCGGATTTTTCAATTATTTATACTACTTTATACTTTGTAATAAAGTTGCTTTCGTAATTTATATTCGAAAAAAGATATAAAATACTGGCTACCAACCATTCCTCAAAAAACCTTCAAGATCCCAAAATCTATATAAAATTTTCACAAAAAATTACACAATTATACAAAAAAAAAAAAACAAAAAAAAATTTTTATTTCCTAAGTCTTTAAATATTAAACATGCAGCTTAAATTTTTCATCCTTTTTTTAATCTTGCCAACTATTATTCTTGCAAGATCTCGTAAGTATTTATTTATTTTGTTCCAAGCTTTTTTTTAAAATGTTAGCACTAATTTTCTTGTTATCACATGTCATAAGCATATAAATATCACATTCGCGCGCTTACTGTACCCACTACTACAACTGCTATCTCAACATCTACACCATTGGTAGATGAAGAAGATGATGATGGAACAGATGATAATGCTGATCTTGAAGTTAAAGAGGAAGAAGATGATGATGGAGTTGATGATGGAGTTGATGATGAAGCAGAATATGATGATGATGGAATTGGTGAAGAAGAAGATGATGGAGATTATGATGGAGTTGAAGATGAAGCAGAAGATGATGATGATGGAATTGATGATGAAGATGATGATGGAGATGATGATGGAGTTGATGATGAAGAAGATGATGATTATGGAATTGATGATGAAGAAGATGATGATGATGATGGGATTGATGATGAAGAAGATTATTATTATGACGGTTGGGAAGGTCGGAAAGATGGTTTCAAAAAACGTAACCCTACACCACAGACAGATGATAATAAAAAAGATTCCGAAATGCGCAAACGTACGCCCCAGATTGAAGTTGACGATGAAATTTAATGAACAATATTGTAGCAATTTAGATTCTCGTAATTCTGTGTCATAATTTTTTTTGTTTTGTAACTAGGACTTGCACATGTGGCGATTTCGTCGCCGGGGTTTGATGTTTTTAGTGAGTGATGAAAAATTCAACCATTTTTATCTGTACAGAAGTTATTAGCTTAGCTTTGTTGCCTAGTTATAATTTTTCTTGTACTGAGATTTTATCATATAAGATAATGATTCATGTGACTTTGACCAATTATTATTATTATTATTATTATTATTATTATTATCTTTATAATAAGGAAAGGCTGGAGAGTAAAAAAATGCAAGCTTCATCATGTTATATGAAGTACCAGCCAGGGCTAAAAAGACATATAATAAATGCCGGCATCCAAAGTGTCATTCTTGATGCATAATTATTACGATCAAAGAACAATAGTAATATGAGAATTCTATTAGTTATTTAATGCAATTACTTTTAATTTAGATAGATCAAAAACGATATTTTGGATGCCCGGCATTTACTGTTTAGCCCTGGTACAGTTCTACAAAAGTTTGATCAGTATGGTTGCATTGACTTGATTTGTCTGCATTGTAACAAAAAAATTTTGATCACAGAAATATTTATGTGTTCAAATTACTCATTATCGGTTTCGGTTACTGACAGCTTAGTTCACCGACAATTAATTTACAGACAAGATTATTTTATCGACAATTAATTCACCGACAAGTTTATTTAACCAACATTTTATTTCACCGGTAGCTTATTTCACAGTCTGGATATTGTCATTAGGATCAGGTTCGAATTAGAGTTAAAGCTAGTGTAAACTTGTCAGGGAAATGAGTCGTCGGTGAAATTAACTGTTGGTGAAATAAACTTGTCAGTGAATTAGTTGTTATTTTTTACTGGAGGTGCAGACATATTGTCGTGACTAGTTACAACCTATTTTAAAACAGATTTTTTATATTGAGGTAATTAAATTACGACCTAGTTACGACAATATGTCT